>JAZHYW010039773.1:0-52448 GCA_037355805.1 Ixodes ricinus | reverse complement strand
AAACTTCTCACTAGCATACACCCTGTTTTTGTTTTTTTTGCTTGTTTCCAAAGGTGTGTATTCTTTTTGTTGTGCTCATTTATTTGTGAGAAATCAAGTCGGTGAACGGGGAAAAAGCATATAATTTTAAGTTAAGTGCAATTACTGCTTTGCAAGCATGTCTCTATTTGGAGACTCGTATCATAGGTCTGCGAGAGCCCTTAAATCAATTTAAGCTGAAAAGCCTCCTAAGCCTTGAGCATATAGTAATAGCATCTTAGTGTGCTTCAGTACGCACAAAGCTTCTTATCACTATGAAACCAATGCTTAAAGCAAGTCGTCATTAATGCTGTATGTGGCAATCTGTTGTCAGGGTAGTGCATATTGTTATACTTAGAAGTTGTTCTTGAAGTTACTGTTAAGGGAAGTCCTCGTAGTCTGTGACTTCATTTGAACAAGATCGGAGATGGCCTTTGAAACAGCCCCTGCTATTTGGGAATTTAAAAGTGTGGAAGTCTAGCAGTTTACCAATGTGAATACTATGTATTAAGTTTCCACTACTGGAGAGCAAAATTTCTCATACTCTTTTGCCAGCTTGGAAGTTTGTGTCATTTAATAATGTCTCCGGATTCCTTTACGAAAGGGGGAAAATTTTCACCACAAGAGCCATCTCCAAATTGAGAGAGCAGCATACTGCTATTTTGAACCCTACAGTAAAACCTCAATCATTCTGATTTGACGGGATGGGCAAAAATGTCAGAATTGTCCAAAAGTCGAAATGTCGAACAGACAATGGCAACAATGCAAAATGTTAACTTCGTGACCCACCTTCGTTTGATAATGAACTGTGCTATGGCCGCCTTCTTTTAAGGTGAAATTTGCGCAGTGATGACCAGTTTTCTGAGCTCACTTCACCGTACATGCTGTGTCAAGGGGGTCATCATAGCGAAATTTGTCTAACTCAGTGTCCCACGGTGTGACAACGTGGCAAGACGCAACGGGTGGTCCTCGTCCGAGGCAGGCTTCTCGTCGGTGCGCAGGATATTCCGACATCACCAGCCATCTGGCAGGCCGGCAAGCGCTGAGGAGGCTAGTCATAGATAGATCGGGCAAGGGAACTTAGTCGAGAGCGGAAGCAAAAATGGCATAAAATTCTGAGCACGTTGACGTCACAGTGATACTGGATCACGCGAGCGCCGAGCTGCTGTCGCTGTGACGCATGTTACGCGGTAGCTTAAATGCACTCTAAGCTTTTTTTACAAGCTTCTTTCTGAATATTGTGCAATGTTTTCACTTCAAGTGGACACAGTTTAAGTTCTGGGGACATTTCATTGTGGTTTCTAATCTGCAACATCTTTGGTCCTGTGCGTAGCGTCCTGCGGGGACTATGTACCGGAGGACTACCCAGACCACAGCTACCTGTCGACGTACAAGTTTGTGCCCCATCAGAACAAGGAACTTGAGATCAAGATCATGGATAACCATAAAAAGCATGTGTAAGCATCAGTGTGCAAAGTTTTCTGCCCGACGTGTTTTCATACCTTACGTGTTGCCGACGTGTTTTCATACTTTTCGTGTCGCCGACGTGTTTTCGCTTAAGGACTTTGAGGGTCTGACTACGAACGATTAGACATATAGGACTCGCATTAAAAGGAAACATAAACCTAAATTTCAAAAGATTTTGAAAAAATTTATTTTTCAATTTTGAGGTTTTCGGTTTTAGAAACTAATCATACAGCCTTACACTAATTTTCATAACCATGCGCCAAATGGTTACATTGATATAAAATATTTTCAATACATTGTGAGGCAGTAACAAAGTAAAGGAATTCAATGTTTGAATGCATTTTTCTCGGTTCCACTTTTGGATGCAAATTTCTTACGAAGGAATCTTTTGTTCGAAGGTAAAATTATTCTGATACCACAATCAAGATGTTTCTAAACTGAAATTTACTGGGAAATCTGGCTATCTACTTTATTTTGTTTTAAGTTAAAGTCCTCGTTGAGAAAAAACTGTTTTCAAAAATTGACATAGGACAAAATATGCATCTCATATTTTGAGTTAATCACTCTTCCTGAAATATTTACATTTGATTTATAAAACTAGATAGCCTGAAGTCCTCATCCCCACTTTATATTCAAGTAGTTAAAATGATGCTTAACAGCCTCATTTGCTTATCATAGATTTCTTAACGGAGAGTGACACATCTTCTTATGCAGGTATGTAAAGTTGTCCTGGAGAGCGGAAAGTTTGCACAGTACACCTAAATCTGAAGTTAAATCTCCCCTGCAAATTTCATTCTGATCACATGAGTTGTTCAGAAGTTCAACCTCTAGCCAGTGTCCCCCTTAAGAAAGCGATTTCGCCATAACGAGAGATTATTGTTTGTGTGACTTAGGACCGAAAAGTGCGGTGCTTACCTTTGAGTGTTATTAAGAAGTCGCGTAAGCTTACCCATTTTTTCCACCTCAAATTATTTTTACAGGGGACAGTCTCCAGCAGAGTCGGACCTCAACCTGCTCGAAACGGCGCGAAGATGCGAGCTCTACGGCATCCGCATGACTGCCGCAAAGGTGCGGACAGACTGTGCCACCTGGCTCGTTGCAGCGGCGTTGATCGTGCCCATTGTTTCAGGACAACGACGGCCTTCCCCTGAACCTCTCAGTGGCGCACATGGGTGTCATAGTGTTCCAAAACACCACCAAGATCAACACCTTCTCGTGGGCAAAGATCCGCAAGCTCAGTTTCAAGAGGCGCAAGTTCCTCATCAAGCTCCACCCCGAGGGCTACGTAAGTGCCAAGTCCGTTGGACGGCGATGCGGAAGCTCGAGCTGTCCTTGCTCGTTGCGGGTCGACGGAACGCACCTTTAAGGGGAACGCTATTAGGAGCGTGCGGCACCCAAAGGGGTGCTTTGTTCTGCCTCGAAAGTTGGTTGGCAGCAACGACCGCGTCCACGTTGCGTCGCGTAGCGAAGCGTTACCTGTTTGGACCATTCTAATGCGCCCGCGGCGTCTGGGCTGCGTCTGTGCCTTTTCCACGGCCACGTTTCTCGATCTTGCTACACAGTAAAGGTTTGGCACCTTGGAAGTCAAAAACCTACCCACAGGTTGTCTGGCCATTCTGGCTGTGTTCAATGTTAAATGCTTCTGCTAGGGGTTGCACTGTGGCACCACTGTCCGGTCGCACGCTTCCGATAGTCAAGGTGTGAGGGAGAGGCTTGAGTTGTCCCGCCTCCAGCTCGAGCGTCCCGCTTTCAACGACGCTTGGTTGCCTCGTGCAAGTCGCGCGCACAGCCACATCACGGCGGAAGGCATGCCTACTGGAGGCCGGACGTTTAAAGACATGCCCCCCACTCTGGTAGACTTTGTGTTTTTCTTCTGCGAGATGCTTTCACCAACGTTTGGCCAACATTCATCAACCCTGTTTTGAATGTCTCTGAGATTGGTGGTGTTCTCGCCAGCCTAGAGATCTACACCAACTTCGGCCAGTTTGATCAGCGCGGATTCGTATCCCATCCTTGCCGCCAATTGTTATTAGAATCAAGTTTGTCCGATTTTCTTCCTGGTGCATGCGAGACCGCCGCGCATGCCAAACGGCCGTGCATGGCAGACTTTTATTTTTTCGTGTCATAAAGCCAAAGCCATTGTAACACTAGGAGGGCCTTACTCAGACCTGGCCGGGCTTGGGCCGATCTACACAAACTGCTTCGTTATCGGGTTGGGCCAGGTTCAATCTAGCCAAATCTTGTGGTGCGATTTTGGGAATGCCGGTAAATATCTATAGCATCTGCAGAAGCGGTGGGAGGGGCTCTTGAAAGTGTCACCAACTAACCAAACTCTGCAACAAAAAGAAAAATTCTAGCCTGTTTAATATTTGCGTTTTGCTCTCTTAATCCGGGTTCCTTCTCACTTTTGTTTTATGACGTGGTAGGTGAAGGCATTTGACAAAAATTTAGACATATCGAGAGTCACATGTGCATAACAGTTAATAATAGCATTTATCAAATATATTTTTTACAACCAATGCAAACATACTACACCACTGACGTCGAGATATAAAATCTTGGAGCCCGGAAGTGTTTGTAAGATGGGTCGGCCGTCTTCTGGCTTTTTTCCTTTCTCTCAATATGGTGGCACCCTGCACCTGTGCTGAGCACATTGAGAGTGATGGGGACAATTGGGAATTTGGTGACTGCTCAAACAAGATTTAAGACAACCCTGAGACAGGAGAAACAAGAAGGACATACACGACAAAGTCTTAAATCATGAACGTAAACCAGCTCGCCCTGCACCTTATCACTCATTGCAGGCTCAAACAAGCTTTTTTATTTTTTAGATTTGTAGACAGCAATTGTCGAGCGGTCGAAAAGCTTGGGTTGACCCCGACGTCACTCACCAAAGCCTGCAACACATCATTTTCCTCTTTACCTATTTAAAAAAACTTATCTCTGTCATTTGCTCAGGGAGCACAGAATGTATCCTGCATACATTATGTGTGCATTATGATTTGTTTTTGCAGAGAGCTTTGGCTGGTTTCGGATGCGTTGCACACGTGACACTCTTATCTATTCTCCAGGTTGACTGGAATTATTGAGACAAATTTGAATTTATTCCTCGAGGAGCGCGCTTTATTGGGAAGTTTCCACGGGTTCTGCTTCTTCCGAGGATACGTGCAGCACCTCGAGACTTTAGTGCTCTCGAATTGTGAAGAGCTTCTGCGGTAACCGGACTAATTACGAGGAATGGAGGTTTATGGCTCACTCCACGAAACGTATTGGCCGCTTTGCGAAGTTGACACGTCGTACGTCCACTGCACAATCTTTTGGTGCATTACAGTTCGCTGCGTAAATGCAGTAAGATAACGTGGGGAGTTACGCTTCATCGTTGAGTAGTCGGCTGTGTGCTCCGAAGGTCGCCTAGGGGCTGCAGGCTCCCCCAAGGCATACTTAGTCTAGCTGCTTGCCCTCGCCTTCACCTCCTCCCAGTGGCACCGAGGAAAGGGCTGCAGATTGCATTGTCAGGGGTTCGATTCTTGTGAGCTGCATGGTAAATCTCCCTGGTTACAATTAATTATTCCTAGTTATAATTACGTACGATAAAGTATGACAAACTATGTCTCCTATATGCTTTCTATGGGCCACGCATGCTGCTGCCTTGGCCCGCACGTAACGCTTTTTCGTCGCACTTGAGCGTAACACTTTTCGCGCGATATTCAGCCCTTAAATGCATTCTGCATTAAAACAATTTAGACCAACTAAATAGGACATTTAAGAAAAATTAAAAGAGGGAACTGAGAAGCGGTGCATTGTATGCACATGGAGAAAGGACATGTGTGAAGTGCATATCAAGATAAGTATACTATGCAGTTGACTGGTTGGCAGACTGAAAACGCAGTCTGCCAACCTGTCTGCAGACTGCAGACTGAATTGCCACGATCAATTAGAGGGAAGACAAAGTTAAAACAACACGTTCATAGTCATTCAAAAGCAATGAATGCACCATTTCATCATTGTGTCATTGATTTGGGCAAGAATTTCAAATTGGACCTTTTGAAAAATATTTAAAATTTTGTCTGTAAATGTGTTGCTTCCAAGCATGAAAGTTTAGAACGATGTCCAGGGCCGGTTTGCTCACCTTGCGGCCACGGCTGCGGCTGCGGCCAAGAGGATTTTTATGTCACGTGACCAGCTCCATGGGGACAAGGAAGTACCTAGCGTCCTTGCCCTAATGGCAGAGAAGTCCGTGCCGCTTCGAGTAGAAAGTCTGATTCGCTCTGCAGAAACTGACTGCAGGAGGCTTTCAACTGAAGTCCAATTAACCGCCCCATCATACTTTAGGAGCGGCAGGTAAAGTTACGGCCAGGGAAGGTAAATATAAGCCAAAATAAAGAAACACTCATGCAAAACGAAAGCTGTGGTTGGTGTATTTATATACCTGTGCCAGCGCTGGCCGGTCCGAACAGCGTCTCTGCAGCAGTCGAGCGGTTTGAGCGCCGGGACTTGCCAGTCGCGGCGTGAAAGTTCAAAGTTCAAATCTCGCGCGGAAACTTTTTTTTTATTCTGCGAGTGTGTTTTGTGTTTTTAGGTGTGATCGTTTTTTACTAATCATCCACTAGGACTACTGCGCCTTACACGATTTTTACTGTTTGCCCACTTGTTCGGCTGACAAACCGGGAAAAAAAAAGGTTACGGTAAGCCAAGTTAACGCGCTTCTACTAAACGTTTCATAATGTTGCATTAAAAGGAAACCAAGATCAAGCCAAGTTAACGCGTGCAAATACGAACGTTTCTATAATGTTCATTAAAAGGACAGCAAGATTACAGCATCGTTATGACTTTCACACAAACGGGGCGAAACAGCATCCTTTCCCAGCAACTACTATTTTATGTGTTTTTAAATTTACAACGCTCTACTACTGACTCTTTTCAATAACAGGAGGCGCTATTTAGTACTAATACACACTGCAGTCGTGCTAATTAAAAAAAAGATTCTACGAAAGTAAACACACACGAAAAAATAGCAGCCGTGGATGCATTGATTGAGCGAAATCCTGCAGGCAAGGCAACAAGTCAAACGTCTGAGAAAGTCGTAAACCGAAATAAAATATATTATACTTTTACTTGCATGGAATGTGATAAAAGTTATATTTTTACTCTTTACATCTTGCTGTGGCAATCGTTTTGTATTATGAGCACACATGCAAGGAATTTAGTATGGATAGCAGACGATCACAACCGAATGCAAAAATGAGTCAGGCGTCGACACCGCAAACCATCTCTCGAACGCAAACACCTAAAGCGCACTTTGGATCAACAAAATGGAATTAATTCCAGCAATTGGAGAACGAAAACAACAAATTTAGAGGAAATTCTAGCAGCACAGTTACCTGGCGAACGAAGAGACAGGCATGGGAAGACATTGCCAATCGACACAACCTCTTCCCCGGAGTGGCACGGCAGCCAGCAGGAGGCAGCGTGCGGAAGTTGGTAAAGAAAGCTGCAGAGGCATGTATGAGCTCTTAGGGAGGTCAAGAACAACGAATCCGGTGAGTCAGAAGTACCCGCCCAATAATTTTATAAAGCTCATACGGCCTTGTGTACGTTCTTGAGTGAGAATGCAGTCAAGTCACAAGCTGAAAAAAAGAGAGTTTCTGGTGCGATTTGAACCCGGGACTTTCACGCTCGCGACGGCAAGCCGCACCTAACTCTCGACTAGCGGGTGAGTGGAGCGTCGGCGCGGGCGAAGTATATAAATATACTGCGACCGCTTTTATCTCGAGTGGCTTTTTCTTATTTGCCCCGTTATTTACCTCCCTGGCCGTAACTTTTTACCCAAGCCGCTTCTCCAGTATAAAGGGATGGGTACTCGGCCGATACTGCCCGTAAGGTTCTATTATGCGAAATTATCTCATGTCTTAGCCAGACTTAACCTCCTGCCTTATCTGACGCTGGGTACTGTTTCCCATGAAGGCGGTCATTGACGTGAGTTTCAACGCGCTAGCAAGACACGCTCATGTGAGCAAAATCAGGCTTAGATCTTGCTTAGTTTCAGATTAGTAGTACTAGTATTGTTCCTGAGATGTCCGTGTCCTAAAATTAAATAATGCAGAATTGCTGCGTAGCAAGTACAAACGCCTAGTATCATTGAATACTAGTGATGCAACTCCGGTGTCTGTCTAGCTTGCATTAAAGACTCGAAGGAGTACGAAGCCAAAGGCATTCCGCTAGTCAGTCACAGTCAGGGTATCGGTGGCCGAGTGGCCAAGCGCACACCTAGCTCACGTGAGCGAGGAGCCACGCTTGCAGAACTCAGGGGTCCTGGGTTCGAGCCCCACCCCCGCCCGTTTCGATCTGGATGAGCATGCGTACCGGCGTGCGGTCAGTGTATCACTACTGCGTGAGTGCACGTTAAAGACATCAGGCTAAAGGTTGTACCGCACTGGCTAAACTGCTCGTCTACAGCAGTGACTCGTCGCACCTTCAAATGGCTGACTAACTACACGCTGTATAAATATCCCCAGGCAACCCGCTTGTTCAGTCACGGTCGACGCACATCCGCAGTCCGAATAATTGCATTCTTTTACTGAAGATGCTAGGCCAGTCCTCTCCTCGTTGGGGCCAGTAGTATCGATAAATAAATAAATAAATGTGGTCTCGTTCTCGTCAAAAATGTTATCTAGGAACGACGAGTCATACTCATATCCCGAGTCATATTTGTGCCTTTGTTGTTTCTGTTGCTGTAAAAAACGTCGGAAAAATTCACTCGACGTGGCTCGTTGGACCTAGTACTACGACTGTTAGTATCTGTCGTTTGTTTGGGAAGTTTCGAGGAGAAGTTTGCGCCTGGTGCCTCTAATTATTAGAGCACCAGGCACGTTGGGGGCATTTTCATTAGTGAGCAAAAATGTCTTACCTTTTACTTTTTTTTTTAGTTGGGCTGTATCGAGTTTAACTAGGGTTCCCTGTTTTTACTGAATATAAGGTGAACTGGGATGAAGTAGCACCCGAGCCGGTTGTAAACCGAAAACCGTAATGGAAGCTGTCCGTGAATAAGAACATTGAGTCTTCATGTACAACCTCATTTTGTGTTGAGCCAGAACATGGCCCACATGGCAGCGAGGCTTTCTCGGGGAAGCACGCCCTTGTCTTGTTTCCTTCTCACGGCAGCACCGGGACGTTTCCTCAAGTACTCGGCTCACGCATTCTTTGCAGGTCGAGCGTCTTGTTTCCTTTATAGCCCCAATCCTCGTAGATGCCAAAGAACACTGAAACTAAGGGGAGAAGCAAACCCCGAAAAATCATGCCCCACTTAGAAGAAAATAAACCCCATAAACTTGGAAACCTGGTTATAACCAGAGGCAAGCCCGACCGCATTGGGTATTTTGATGGGAATTCTCGCTCGTCTCTGCCAGGCTGGCATTTTATGCTCGGTGTCGGGTCTAGATGCTCAGTAGCGGGAAACACTGGTTGTTTTTTTACTAAATATAACTCAAAGTACAAAGGCTCTTTTTTTTTTTTTTTTTCATAAATGGGAAGAATAAATTGTGGGAGCCGCATTTGTGTATAGTTCATAACTAGTATTACATCTTTTATGGAACTGGTTTTTATCCAGACAAAAGCTCCAGAGCTTCCTTCTCCGTCACGCACATCGTGCGATTGCGCTTTGTGGCTTTCACCTCGCTGTCAAAAATGTGTTCTTCAACAGCTGCTGCACGTTTGTGGCGAATTACAGCTTTGTACCTCGTCGAACCGACCTTTGCCCCAGCAGCACGCTCGCTCTGCGGACGTCCTTGGGACGTCCCGGTGGTGTGTGGACATTTTGAGGGCGTTCGTAGGACGTGGTTCGCTCGAATTACGCCGCTGCGGGTGTTACGCGGGCAGAGGCGCAAACGTGGAGTTTCTCGTAATGCGCGACGGGGTCTTCTCCGAGCCGGTCAAGTGACGACGGGCGTCAATTGGCTGCCGCAGGGTTACTACAAGGAAACGGTGGAGTTTTTCTTCGAGAGTCGCAACGAGTGCAAGAACTTCTGGAAAAAGTGCATTGAGAACCACGCCTTTTTTCCGTTGCACCGAGGTGAAGAAGACACCCCGGCAGAAAACTCGGCTCTTCAGCCGAGGCTCGTCGTTCAGGTGAGCCAGACTTCGTTCGCCCTTTCTTCTAGGGGCATGCATGCCTTCGTATCGCTGCGCTTTCGGGCTGTCTCTTTAGAAGGAGGACTCCTGGAAGCATCTTTGAGGACGTGCTCTCAACAGCCTTCGCTAGGGCTAAGCTGCACTAGGCGTAATAAGGTGCTAACAGAGTATAGCTTTGTACTTAATAGGGTTAGTTTGACCACGTCATAGCAGTTCTAAGCTCAAAGTCCCACTATATTTTATTTTGTAAGCTCTGCGCAGTATTTTGAAGGGCATGGGCCCGAGAAGACAGCTTTGCAAAAGGCTTTGTGTTTGTTCGAGACCTCAAGCAACGGAAGTGCAGAACCGGGCACTCGAGACCGTGCCTCCGGCATTGCTGTATGGCACTTTTGAGACAGAGCCAACTCAAACATTCTTTGAAATACTGGACGTGCAAAGAGAGCTTTGTTCATAGCCTTGAGATATGTCAGCTTGCCAGCATGCTTTTATTGCTTTCCTTGTTGAGTTTTTCTCGGCACTTGCGCGACTGGCAACCAACATGTGTCGGTCGATTAGCGTCGCTGCTGATACTGGGTCGCTCACAGGCTGCTTGTGTCTGCAGAGTGGCGTGAACGTTCGCTTAGAGGGATTTGCTGCCTAGCAGACGTCGGTGCGCTCCATTTGCTCGAGTGCTTCTTGTGCCCCCCGTCTGCTCTTACTGTTTTGGTGCTAGCTTGAGCCAGAACTGCGTTGCAACGTAAGGCCTTCAGGAGAGGCTCCAGCCAGAAAAAGCCCCGCCCAGACACTCGCCACTGTCGTCTTGAAGAGCGGAGGGGTACGGACGAGTTCGGGGCCAATCCCCATGCGTCTGTTCTCAGGGTGGCAGGCTAAAACTTACTTTAGAAAAGTGGGAACTCATGCTAGAAACTGAAGCACTGTGAGACAAATCACAGTGCTTCAGCTTCAGTCACAAAGGAATCTTTCAGGTCGAAGGAAAAGACAAAAGAGAATGTCTCAAAACATTGTGACGTTCTCCATCTGTTGTCTTTTTCTTCGACTTGAAAGATTAACTTTTCCGCACCACAGTTTCAGGTGCTACATTGTGATTAATTTTGCTCTCCTAATATTTTATACCTCCTTGCTTGCACTGACCGACCGAGAAGTAGCGAGTTCAAAAAGCTACGGTAAAGCCGCCCCAGAACAAACGGAGTGATGCGTCGTCTGCTCACGTTTCTGGTGAGAGTAGAATATCCCTCCCAGTATTTCTTCAGAGTTGACAAAGCATCATTTCGTGATACAAATTTAACAAAACCATATTTAGAGAATGTACTTTGAAGTCTGGAATTGTACTTTCCTCAGAAAGTACCAGAAAAAAATACTTTAAGTAAAGTACAAGTACATACTCAGAGAATGTACTTCAAGTAAAGTACAAGTTTCCTAAACCTACTTGAAGTAGTACTTTAAGTACAATGTACTTGAAGTACTTCCCAACACTGCCTTTAAGTGTGAATAGAGCAAAATAACAGCGTGAGGCAATTAAAAATCACCGCATCTCCACGTGGTGAATGATGTTGATTGGGGCGAAGCTCTGGTGGTGCTTGTCTGTGTAGACGCTGAGCCGCAGCATGCCGAGCCTTTCGTTCGTTTTCATCCATGTCAGAAAGAGAATGTGTGGTATGGAACGTGGTTATATATGCATTTGAGCATTTGACCGCAACGCCCTCTCGTCTATAAACGTTGAGCCAATGCATGCAAAGTTTAACGCGATTATATACGCATTTGACCGCAGCACCCTCTCCTGTATAGACGTTGAGCGGCTACATGCAACGTTTCATCCATGACATCCCCAGCTCTTGAGTTACTACCACATCTCAGAGCCCCCTACTCGTCCCGTGGTCGTGGCCGAGTGGTTAAGGTGATGGACTAGAAATCCATTGGGGTCTCCCCGCACAAGTTCAAATCCTGTCAACTGTGCAAAAATTTTTTTTTCCTATCATTTTTTTATTTTTTAAAAAATTTTTTGCCCTACACGAGCACGTGAGCACGTAAGCTCACGAGCACGATCACCAGCAAGATCGATGTGAGCACGGACGCCGGACGGACAAGGCTAAACCCCAAGGAGCCTCGCCCCTAAAAAAGTTTCACCCAGTTCACAAGGAACTGGCTTTTCCACAATCGCTAGTTCTTAGATGATGAAAAAAGGAAGCTGTGCCCTCTTATAAAACACTGAGCAATGGCAAGTACAACATAATATATTGAGTCAACAATTTCATGGAATATACCGTAAAATGCCGAGCATGCACCCATGTCACAAGAAGCGCCCACTTCCTACTTTTGAAAAAGTTTTAAAGACAATTCAAGGACATATCAAACACCCACTCCCCTATTTTAAGCAAGTTTGAAAATATCTGATACAGTAAACTTTCATTAGTTCCACCTCGGTTAATTCGACTTTTCGTTTAATTCTATCCTGTTCAAAAGTCCTGGCGAGTGTCCATACATTTCTATAGGAGGAAAAGTTCGATAGTTCGAACTCGGGACGACTCCGCATTGGATAATCCGTCCCAAGCTAATGCGCCCGGGCTCACATTGCACGGCACCACGGCAGAAAAACCACCGACGTACGACGAAACACGGGCCCTTTGCTACAAAGCCGAACGTGCACAAATATGCACCTGCTCCTCTACGCCATTGAGATGGACCGTAGCGAATGACACGAGCCAGCACAACCAATCTGGCGTGGAGTAGCGCGGAGAACATAGCACGTGGTCGGGTGCGGAGACAGCGCGCGCTCTCAAAGCGCTTTTCTGTAGCATTGTGTGCGGTCCATCTTGCGCGCCGGAGAGCGCAAGTTCTCTTATCCTTTTTTTGTAGCGTAAGGTACACTGGCCGAGGTTGAGCAGTTTCGCGTGGCTCCTGAAGAGCCGTGATGCGCACGCGCGAGAAGCAGTGACGGAATGGGCAGGACTGGTATGGCGCCTAGGTCAGTCCCCGATGCACGCGCCGCGCGCATGCACCCGCTCGAGATTATGGCTCGCGCTGTCCGGTTGTTTTGGGCAGCAGCTTGGTTGCTTGATACATAACACAACGCACAGCTGGCCAAACCAACGACGGGCATCTGGCACGCCCCAGCGGAGGACTGAGGATTAATTTGGAGGGATCTTTTGACGTGCAACCGAAAGCTCGGTTACACGGCGCCTCCTCCGCAATAAGAAGAGCGGAGAAGCTTAACTCATCGGATTCCGAAGTAGTCACATAATGCGTATACCGTGTGTGTGTATTGAAGCAGCAGTAAGCATGATAATCAAGCTAATCCTAGACAACCAGGAAAGCTAAGAATAACCATTTGAATCTAAGCTTGCGCTTACGTATATCCTGGCATAGCCAAGCTAAGCCACTGCAATTTTTTTCTTTTTTTTTTAGTTGTTGACGGTTTGGTTGTTTGGCGCCAAAGTCGGCTTGTAAAGCTTTCTCAGCGCGCACTCAAAGCACTTTTCTGTAGAATCGTGTGCGGTCCATCTTGTGCGTCAAAAAACGCAAATTCTCTTTTCCTTTTTTTTTTGTTTTTGACAATCTGGTTGTTTTGTGCCAAAGTCGGCTTGTAAAACTTACTTTGTTCTTTCTTTTTTTTTTTGTACGCGAATTTTTGAGGACGTGACGTTTAATTACGCTGCTTTCTGGAGCATGCTTTTGTACAAGCGTTTTAAGCGCCGACGGCAGCAGACCATCCGTGAGTACTTTATAGACAATAAAAGGAAGTTTAATTTTAACCGTTTTTCTGTCCTTTTTTTTAAGTCGATCATTCGGATAATTCGACCAAATTTCAAGGTCCTGTCGAGGTTGAATTAACGAAAGTTTACTTAGATGCATCAAGAGCCTAATAGCCGTGGGCAGCCATTATCTCCGCGACCGGAGGACAGTGCGGGTGTCGCACGGGTGCAGAGTCGAAAGGAGGTACAAACTGATCGATGAGCTATTCTTTTGTTCCAACTTGCAAGAAACATTCAGAGGCTTTACTGACGAAGACTAGACGGTGCGCAATCAACCTTTTCGAAATTTTTCTGAATAAACTATTTACTGATTTATTTATTTTACTTCACCGACTCGCATGATTAACCCCCCATATAGTCGTTAATATTTGGCGCATGCGATTCAACCAGAAGTTGCACGGCCGCTGCACTGGCACATTCAGTGTATCCCAGTTCTGAATGAGTTCAGACCCAGTTCCTTAAAACCTTACATTGTCTCTGGAGTCGGTTCATTGTGTGTGCAGAAGCAGATGATCACAACAGACAACACTCCTCGTCCGTCTCTGCTCACGGTGCCATTTCTCGGAGCTTGCGCTCAAATGTCAGCCATGTTTAACAACGACGCCGAGAATGAGGTTACATTGCCTCTTATTGATGAAAATACTCTACCCCTCGTGGACGCGGAAGCGGGATCCTGACGGAGGGTAGGAATTAGCTCAAAAATGATACTTTGAATGCACCTTACGCCAGGGGCGAATCCAAGGGAGGGGCGACGGGGCGGCCGCCCCCCCCCCCCAAACTAAGTCGACCCTCCCTTCCTTCTTCTCGGAGGGCAATTTGACATGGGTAGACCCCCGACCCCTGACCCCCCCCCCCCCTTCCCCCGATATAAAACCGATTACAGGCCTGCCAGGTGGTAGAAGGCTCGGTACTTAAGGACGAGGGTTCAAAGTAGGGTAGGTCTCACCCTAGCAGGCACACTTGTTCTCTGAACTTGGAGAAACAAACACTCCGTCGAATGGCAGAATAGTATCCTTACGATTCCCCTCCCCCCCCTCCCAAAACGGAGTTCTGGATCCACCCCTGCCTTACGCATCTGCTCGCGCAGGTTTGGCTCCCTGTGGTAAGTGTTCAAAGATTGCTCACGTAGATTTATTCTTTTTGATGCTATATATTTATTCACAAAGTTGATATTCTTAAAAGACAGAGGAAGAGTATTGCCTATACCCTTGATAGCCCCCACCTTGATAGCCCCACCAGTTGCTCTTGGATGCAGACTACGACTCCGATACATTGCAGAGGTGTGCGATTTAGTACATTGGCACTCACGTGCCCTTGTAGCTGAGCAAATACTGCATGCTTTGTCTGCTGCTATCTGCTGCCGCGCACTAACTGGCCTGAAGAATAAAAGGCCGAAACGCTTGGTAGTTTTACACGGATCTTTCTTGAGAGTCAGAATAAATGCTTCATCTTGACGTTAAAGTGACGGTCCATAACTGTTTTGGCCAAGCTGACGTTCTTGTCAGGCCATCACCCTCTAAGTGCCTGCTACCGTTTGCTGCCGCCGGCAACTCCCGACGCAAAGTCATCTTGATGGCACAAACCTATCACCGAAATGCGAAACTCGAGAGACTCGGAATTAATCTACTATTGCCAAATGAATGTAAATTCTATCACGGTGTATGCAGTCCAAGTACACAAACGCTTATGGACGATAGGAAGCGGGCATTAACTGTTGAAAATTCTGACAGAAATGCATTTCGTGCTGAAAACATCTTTAGTACACTAGAATAAAGAATCATTCGCGGAAAATATTTTGTTTATGTACTTGAATACTAAAGAAAAGCGACCGAGCTCGTTAAACCATGGAGAAGTCAATGTTGCCTACGACATGGCGTGGAGAAACAAGAGACCACAGATACCAACTGACACCCTGCGCTTACACTCCAGAAGGTAATAACAGCGCCAGTCCTAACGTGGTGGCTCTGTTGGTTCTCCACCACCACTGCACAACTTCTGCACTCCTCTGAACCTGAATAGAAGTAATTCAGGACTCTCTGGCCGAATTGAACGGACCTATTGATTTTCTTTCCTGCGCAGCCATCAGGTCAAAGCTGCAAGCAGCTAGGCCAAGCCAAGCTAAATCAAGCATGGCAGTATGCGTGCGCAAGCTATGGCTGCAAGTGGGAAATTGCAGAAGCAATCAACGGTGTAACTGCACGCTGTGCACGGTCAACAAAACTGGGGTCGGTGCTTAGGAAATGTTTCGTCCATTGAGTAGATTGATGTCAACGGACGTGTCGTGGTCTGGGGTTCTTTTTCAGACAGTGAAATCATGAAAGTGGTTAGGCCACTGATGGGAAACAGCTCGAATAAAGGATTACACAAAGCTAACTTTCAACTATTCCTTACATCCGAGTCTTCTTCCTCATCCGCTCGACCTGGTTAGGCCTAGGGACGGTCACGTCACTTTGTGCCGCGTGCTGCCGATGCAAAAACTGCATCGAGCGTCGTAGAGCAGTTTTTCTTTGGTGAATATAACGCCGACCTTTTGTTTTTACAAATCAGCGCACTCGACTAGCTCGCCAAACGATGGCCATTCTGAATTTCATGATCAGATCAAGAAAGGGCCCACCCGACTTTTGTGCTCCTCCATTTTCACCCTCGAACCTAGCAAGCGCCCATCCCTCAGTTTTTTTATATGATCTTCCAATTTTGGGTGGGCACTTGCTCGGTATTTTGTCTGTCTTTTTGATTTTGGAGCAACTACATGGTTATAAAAGCGCATGCTTCGCTCTGTTGGCTGTTTCACTATATTGCTTTGAGGAGAAGCGCTTCCATACAGTTTCACCTTCCAGAATCTTGCTGTCTCTTTCCGAGATGAATAAGGGCTCTCGAGACCAGTCTAGTGTTGAGCACATAATGCATGATCAAGTTAGGAAGGGCTCGGACTCTCGCCAATAGGCACGGGGCACGGTAAGGAGATTGCACCCACTTGCGGTCATTGCCGGTGAACAGCTGCGATGGAGCCGAGGCTCCGACCAATTCAGCTGGTCGCATAAGCGAGGCTAGTGTTGACTTTGAGTTTTCTTCCTTTTCGAAAGCTTGTGGATGTTACCCCGTAATATTGGCTTAAAAATTATTGTAAAGAAATGCGGTTAAGTGTCGTGAGGCCTAAAGCTTCTTGCCGCTATGTTGAAATGAACCGAAGCTCCTTCCTTTTCCTGACGTGGGAAAAGGAAGGAACCCCTCCCAGTGAAGCAGTCCGGACGGACCTTGTAAACGATAATACACAGAGTGTTTGGCTCATAGTTATGCAGCAGAGGGTGGCTCACGATCTGCTAAAATAGTGCGCTGGAAAAATGCATACACAGTGGAAAAGCTCGGAAAACCCAACTCTGGGGAACCCTCTGAGAACCTACGCTTTAACGTCGGAAAGAATGGTGCATTTTTGCTGAATAGCGTAGTGATGCCATTTCTTTCTCATAATTAGGCCCGCTTCAGACGGGGCAATTTCACCCAGCAACTTGACGTCGCAACACCAGCAACACGGGCCGCCATGCTCACACGCAGCAACCGAATTGCTACGATTTGCTATCATCATCATTCAATTTGATTTTTTTGCACTATTTAGACTCGCAGCTACGCGCTAAAAACGTGTTTTTATATCTTTGAATGGTGTTGAGAATACTAACTCATCTTTCTGAAAAGGTTTATTTCCAAAAACGATCCATTTCAAACCAGAACCAAGTCTTTAGCTGTCATCATCATTACCACAGGGGTGTCACGTGAAAATATCGTCCGCTGATTGGCTGCAGCCGCTTCAAACGTCTTCAAATTGCTCCGAGTTGCTCGCTTGTTCGAGCCTGGACCCGATCTCAGCAATTCGTGTCGATCTAGGGATAGCTAGGAACAACCCGCCAGCAACCTCAAAATTGCTGGAAAAGTTGCCCTGCCTGAAGCGGGCCTTAGGAAGCCTCCAGATCTTACGTTGCAACAGATTATATGTAAGCATACATATCGTTGTTCAGCATGTGGGCTTAGGCTCCTGCTGGTTACATTGGAAGTAGTTTATGGGATTAAATTGGGCTAGAAATGTGCATTTAGATGCAAGATCAAGGAAAGTGAATTTTGTCAGATATGTCCGCAGGTTAGCTCGTGACGAGCGTGTTTAGCGTGCAAAACATTCAGAGTTGGAGGGTGCGTTCAGTCATGGCGGGAACTCATTGGCGGTCTCTGGTTCAATTAGGCACCTTCGGAATTGCCACGTGTGTGTGCCTGTGTTTGTGCCAAAAAAAAAAAGAGTTGCGTAGCGAGCTTAATGTTTTCGTCCAAGCTGCATCGTTTCAGAGGCTCGAAATCAACTTGCATGACGATGCCTGTGATGCAGCGAAGATGAGTCCTTCTCCTCATTTTCTTTCTTGAGTTCTCTCGTCGACATGACTGTGCAGCATTTGTTTTAGTATCTCCGTGGATTTGAGGTATGCTTTGAATTCTTTGTGCATTTGCTTTCGTAAATGCCGCCACTGCAGAAGCTCCGAAGCTCCAGTGAGCGATGGTGCAGTGATGCTTGAAGTTTGTCCCAACAGTGCCTAGTTCTTTCTTTGTAGCATTTTGGTTGCTTTCTCTGGATGTTTTTCCAGTGGTTTTATGAATGCTGTTCCATGCGCATGCCATCGTAAATATGGCGTTATTGTTGTTGGGCAAAAGGGGTTGAGGCATGTTAACACAAATCTTGTGTGGGGGTTCTGGGTTGTCTATCATTTTGCCCCCTCCCGTCTTAGACGTTTGGTCTTAGATGCCAGCCTGAGAGGCTCCTTTGTTTGTTCTTTCTGCTCTTTGTCTCTTTGCAGGTATAGTGGTAGAACGCAGAAGCAGATTGTTGAATATGTTAGGGAGAACTATGTGAAGAGGCAGCCCTTTCAAAGGTACATACTCGGTCCCCAATACTTTACCGTTTGACACTCAAATGCCTTAACCGGTATGTGGCAAACATCTTTTTTCTCTTTCTATCTGTCTGTCTCGCTCTTTCTCTCTGTCGCTCACCTCTTCACTCAGACTACCATTCTCACTGTCTGCTCACACAGCATTGCCAGAACGTCCTCTTGAAGGGCCTCTTGCTTTGCCGGTTGTTTGTATTTCAGCTGAAAGGCACCTAAGAATTACTTTTCAGTTTTGTCTCTTGCACACCGTACAACTGCAGTTCTTTTTTTCTTTCTTACATTCTTTCCTTCTTTTTACGACAAACACTTATGCACTTCTGCTGAGCACACTAGCATCAGGACCTCCCTATACCATCTGTATTTCAATGTATCTTTTTTCCCTCCTTTTTACCCCCTTCCCTTTCTCTTCCCCGTGGCTTGAGAATGGCATGTTGGCATGGCTTGCATGGTGTTCTTTTGGGAAGGCAACATGGTCATTTTCTGTCTCATATTTGTTCTATACACTGTGGGAAAGTAATTATAGCATTACTTTGTACTTAAAGTCAAGTAAGTTTTCTATATGGTGCTTTCTAAAGAAAGTCTAATAGGTGACTTCCAAGTACATTTCCCAAATTTGGCTTGTGATAAAACAGTTTAATCACTGACGGAATCACTTGGCTGATGATCGCAAGATTTTTCTCTTTGCAAGTGAAATGCAGATATTTGTTTTTTCTAGGTTCTAACGCACTTCGTTTTGAGTTTTGTTTCATTAAGGATATCTTCGATGACACGAGAGTTAAGTTGGTTCTGCCAGAGAAAACATTTGCTCTTCACTTTGATAACGTACATCATGTTTGATGTAATTAATTTAAAACTGTGTGGATTTTACTTCACTCTAAGTACAAAATCTACTAGCGACTTTCAACCAATTCTTTTGATGTGTACAGAGTGTTTGGGAGAAGCTATGTTTCTCTCACCGCAGAAATAAACTGTGTGCATCACCCAACGCTCTCTCGCTGCCTGAATGTAGCTGTAGCAGGTGGGACCGGATCACAAAGTTATGGAATTTTGCGTTTTTTTTATTCGAAGGACGTGATTTTCGGAAAGTTTCATTGAGAAAAAGAAGCTTGTTCTCGGTGTTTGATCTACTTGTTGGCTGCAATCTTCTCATCAAATATTTTCTAAATACCGCCCACCCTACAAATATCCAAACGCGGACTGCACGATCCGCGATCATTCATCCTACCCGAATGCCGCAGCCGTAGACCTTACGGTTAGAGGACGTCCATGACAAAGTAAAACAATGGAGGGAAAGACACTTCACTTTGCTTACCCATTTCCTCCCCAATTTCCGCAACGCCTAAGTCGGAGTACATGCATGCGAAAGGAAAACAATAGACATAACTAAATGAAACTTTGTTTTGCTTACAAAAATGCTTGTTTGGACAAAAAAAAAAGAAAAAAAGTTGGAAAGATACAAGCAGTAACCAATTCAGGGATCGCGAGGTCAGCGATCCCTGAATGATGTTAGGTCAGTTTCCCTCTCCACCAAAATGAGGTCGCCGCGAGCTCACTCTTTCTTCCAGAACGTCGTGACCGCGGGTAGTAAGGTTGCGTAATGTTTGAGACGAAGCCAACGGGTAAATAAAGATTTGCTTGAACGCCGCACACAGACGTTTGTAAAGCGTGCCATTTTGAGCTCCGTGTTCCTGGTGCCGTCCAAGCCACGCAGCAACGCCACCTTAACCCACGTTGATAGCACGGACGCACGCATGTATGCACCAAACAAAAAAGTTGCACAAGAGCTTGCGATTGACAAGGCTCCCGACTTGGACCGACGACAAAGTATTT
The DNA here is from genome assembly GCA_037355805.1 of Ixodes ricinus. Lineage (NCBI taxonomy): Eukaryota > Metazoa > Arthropoda > Arachnida > Ixodida > Ixodidae > Ixodes > Ixodes ricinus. The sequence goes on along the minus strand of JAZHYW010039773.1, from coordinate 32,335 downwards.
GCCAACGCGACCGCCGGCTTTCCCGCTTCACCCAACATAGCTCTTCGTCGCTTCTTTCGCTCGCTGCACCTGATTGGTTTTTCTGCTTTCTTGTTGACTCTTTTTTTTTTCTTTTTTTTTTTTTTTTACTGAAGAGGAGGAGATAGCAGTGGTAGAAACATACTTTCACGGAACAAACATTCGCGCTGTATTCCAATTGGCAGTCCCCATTGCATATATGCAAGCAACGGACTTTGTGATAGTAAAACATCCTTTCATGAGCATTTCTTGCGTAAATTAATGAAAGTAATTTGAGTTTAATGTATCTCTTGTGCAGCCATACTAAATATGACAGAAAATGGGCCTTTTTTTAGCTTTTTCGAAACTTGTTATGCTTACCCACCGAGACATGGCCCGCCCCACTTTTTTTTATGAATTTGAGGCTGCAGGGGGTGGCGATGACTCGGTATATTACGATAGTTTATAGCTCTTCGGTCAGTTATGGGTAGGTCCTGAAACTAAGATCTTGTCCCAACTGCCTGTGCTACATTCGGGTGCAGGCTCAGCATTTGGTGATGTATACCTAGTTTATTTTCACGGTAAGAGATGCTGTTTTCTTCTCTACCAAACACTGACTCTGCTGTGTGATATTTATCGAGTGTGGTCGAGAAGACAAGCTTGGATCAGAACATCAGTGTCTGCTTGCAGCACAGTACCCCTGAACATTGATGCTGCACTGCATTAAAGGCCATGTCAGTGCAGAGAGATTTCTCTCAAATGTTCCCCTTCTCCAGGGATTATTTTCGTCTACTTTCACGTTGGCACAGTTCTTTTGGAAGCAAATGTTCCCATTTGGAATGCATCCAGTAGTGTATCTTGCGAGAGCTTTACAATACTGCTGCAGAGATCTATTGGTGATAAATCTGTCGGGGAGGCAAGTTGGGAGCAGGCATTATGTTTCTCAGTGACATTGTGTAAAGAGGTGTCTTCTTAAGCCTTGTGCTGCAGTGTCAGTTGGGGAAACAGCCATAAGGCTTTTGCTCTTTTAGGTGGTCGAGTTTTCTACATTTGCAGAAGGCAAACAACTCTGAGCACACAGCTTATCCTGAAATGAATGGCTAGCGAGTGCAAATGTATGGTCTTTCGGTGGCTTATACCTCTACCTCTGAGGAAAATCAACTGTGCCAGCAAAAGAAAAACCCTGGGTTGTAAGTGAAGATTAGCTAATTGAAAGGCAAATTACCTTACTTAAAGCTGGACTGCATCGAGCGAAAATGCTGCAAACAACCAACAAACTTTGCCTGGTGGCATGTTTGCTTTGCGCGATGTATCCGCTATTTTGACAATGCATTCACCCACTGCCTCCCTAGCAGAAAATCGAGTCCTCATTTGTCTGCTACATGAGCGGAGAGTTGGCTCAGTTTTTACAAATTTGAGATATGCTGCGCTGTAGAATGCATTTGTGTTGCATTTCAGAATTGTCGAAAATGCTTTGCCAATTCTGGTACTCAATTAGCACAATTTTATTTATCGGCTAATCTTTTCAAAATGGTTATTTTTCGAGCCTCGCTTTAACACTCCTCATCCTTGGGCTCCTTTTTCGTGCGTGCTAGCGCTATGTAGAAATAAGTGTAGTGGAGGACCTCATTTAGGTCAGTCTCTTCATCGTTTGCCATTCCAATGGAAACGAGCAGAAAAGGTTAACCTTCGGAAGTATCTTCAATCAGTCTCTCTGCTGCCTGTTTTCCGTCATCTCGCAGAGCTTTCGAGCATTTGGCCGCTCTCTGAGCAGAACGCCCGACAGTGACATACCCTCTTTCTGTTTGACTCGGTGAAAGTGCGAGAGTATGTCTGGAGAACGGCCTTTGACGCTCGCTCTCTCCTCTTTCCCCTCGCTCCTCTCCCCACCCTCCCTGCCACAGATCAACGAGTCTCGCGTCTGCCGTCGCGCAGCAGCGTAGGCACCTCAGACGACGAAGAGGCGGAGCGCATGCCAGCTGCGGAGGCATCCGCCTCTGCGACTCCAGCGGCGCTCTCGGAGCCCAGTTCTCCGCGGGAGGGAGGCAGGCCGCGAAAGTACGGCCCCGAGGGCGCCCGCGGAGCCGGGAGGGGGCTGCGACGCCGAGCCAGGACACCGACGACAACGTCTCGCACGACTCGTACCGCCTCGAGGAGGGGGACTCGTCGCTGGCCGCGGCGCCCCCGGCAGCCCAAGTAAGGACACCCCCGCAGCCGACCTCTCGACGGATGCCGCCGCCGACCTCACGGTCGACATCACCGCAGACCTAGACGTCCTTTCGCGTGCGGACACGGTACCCTTGGTGAACGGGCAGGCGGAGAGGGAGGGCGGGCGCCGGAGGTCCAGAGCGGGGGGGCCGAGCTCGCCACGCGCGAGCCGTAGTTTTGACGAGGAGGACGCCGAGTTCGGCTACCTGCTCCACCGGAGGGGCTTCTGAGGGACTCGAAGACGAGACGGAGCGAGGGGGGCCACCACAGGCGGAGGAGGGCGGCACGGGCCGAGCTGGGGCGCCCGGGCGCGCCCCGGCAGGCGAGCCCACCCACCATTTTTGCCAGGGCCAGGGCCTTGGGCGGGAGGTCGGCTGCCGGCTCGGTGGACTTTGTGCACCTGACCCAGCTGCCGCGCGCAGACAGCTTCTCTTCGCACGACGACTCCCTGGAGGAGGACTCCCTGGAGCGGGAAATCTTTGAGGTCCTGCGGAGGAAGAGGTTGCTCGGGGAAGGCAAGGCCCCGCAGAGGAGGGGGACCGGGCAGGACGCTCTGCCTGATGACCGGTCCGGAGTGGATGGCAAGAGGAGGTTGGCCGAAGGCGAGCCGGAAAGGAGGGCGGCCCCAATCCTTGGCGACCTCTCGCCGACCGGAGCAACACTGGCCCAAGACGGAGTCTCTCCCGGAGGCGGCGTTGTAGGAAGAGCAGAGCTAGAGGAACCGCCGCGGAGCACTTCCTCCCCGAAGCGAAAAGAAAGGTTAAAGCGCATGAGAATGGACGGCATCAAAGTGATGGACGACTCTGGTGTCCGGTCGCTGCCGTCCACGGGTAGGGGCGTTCTCGACGATGACTCTTCCGAGGAGGCGCTCGTGCGAATGGGGGTCGAGACTTCGGATCTCACCCTCAGCCTCGTGGGCTCGGAGCCCCCGGTGCCAGAAGGCCTCGTCGCCCAACTGAGTCCTACGACTCCGGTTACTTCGTCCGTTGCTACGGTCTTCGGGGAGGAAATCTTGGGAGGCATTTTGGGCATCCCGCCTCCCCCGAGTACAGGTCGAGCCAGGTGAACGAGGTCTTGAGGAGGTACGAAGAGCTGGAGCGCGACCTGGCCTACGAACTGTCCCGGCTCGGCTGCCCTCCTCCGCCGGCTGCCGACCTCTCCGACCTCCTGGACCCGAAAGACGTCGCGGCGAGGGCGGCCGCCTTTCTCAGTGAGGTCGCCAAACCGGAAGCTGATGAGCCACGAGGTGCAAAGCCCAAGGACGGTGAGGCCCGAATCGCCGACTCTGAAGACGCGGACGTCGGAGCGCCCCCTCCCAAGGCCGCCCAAAGCGGACAACGCGGAGACGGTGGCCGCCCTCGCCAAGCCGGAAGACATGAGCGATTCTCCGCCGTCTTCGAGCGGCAGCAGCCTCCCGAGGTCGGGGAGCGATGGAAGTGGGTCGTCGGACCGTGCGGAGGGGTCGGAGGAAGAGGGCTCGGTGCCCGGGGCAAGGGCGGAGCCGCGTCTTGGGGGCCGGGGCCCCTGCAGCAGCCGGTCCCCGTCCGGCACGGAGCGCAGCGGCGGCAGCTCAGAGGGGACGTGGAGACCCTGGGGGAGGACGAGCCCTCGGACCGCACGGCCACCTTCTCGGAAGAGGAGGAGACGGCCTTGGTTGGGGACGAGCCCACGCTGTGCAGCAGTCCCTTCTCCTCCAGCGTACCCGAGACTCCCGAGGGCTCCTCTCACTACCCCAGCTTCGTGGATCTGGATGTCATGGTGGGCAGCGGGCTCCTGGAGCAGAGCTCCTCCAGCTCCTCCATGCTCTCGTCCCTACGACCGGAACGGCCACCCGCTCGACACGAACCCCTTCCTCGAGTGAGGGCTCGGCATACCTCTGTCCCGTCCTCCTCTCGTTCTTCGCTCGTCTTTCGTCCCTCGTCGAGACCATCGCCTTCCGACTTCGGAAAGCAATTGCCCCCCCATAATGGCTCACACACCGTCGAGACCATCACCTTACATCTTCGGAGGGTGATGGAAGATCACCTTCCATCTTTGGAAGGTGATGGAAGATCAACTTCCATCTTTGGCTGCACAAATTTATGGGATTTTTTTCGCCGCAAAAATAAACTATGCATAGTTATACACTTGAATACACGGAGCTGAATGGCACCAGTTGCCGAAAACGAGCAACAAGGGGCCCATTTTCCCATTGAAATTTTCAGAAAATCACTTCTGTCTTTTGAATGAGACAACGGTTAGTTTTTAAATTTTGGCACCTCTTACGAATTGCTGGCGCTACATTGATGCAGAGAATGAACATTCGGCGACGTGTAGTTTATTTTTGTGGCAAAAAAAGTGCCGTAAATTTTGTGGTGGGGACACGTTGTATATATATTTGGGAAGTTGACGTATCTTGCCAGTCGAAATTCGAGCGAGCTCGTTTTGCGACGGTGAACTGACTTTCGTAGCGCCGGAGGTAGCTCGTTTTCTCTCGCCACTCATGAAACCTAGGTTCACCATCCATTACTTTGACCTACATTTCATTACTGTCATTGGATGGTCAGTCATACTACTGCTTCATATACAAAACGGTATCACTGCCGACGACGAACCGCGATCGCATCTCCTCGGCCAGAAGTGTCACCTATATGCAAGTAGATGGGCTACAATAAACCCTCTACAAATCTGCTTCGTTCAGAGGCCTCGCAAACTTTTTAACACGTAGCATGTATATGTTGTACGGCACACAAAGCACGTCCCTTCAGAACCATTCAGTCCTCAAAATTTTGGCCTTGCAGAGAGCTAACCAGACACCTTAGTTCTCAATCAGATCCGAAACTGTGTATAGACGCGTGCGTCGATTTTAATCGATAGGACGCCGTAGATGCACTTGCCCTACCAAAATAGTATCCCGGTTGCGTTGAGCCTGCAGAGGCCAGGCTGTAAGCTGACCTGCATTCCATTACATCTTACTCGAATTATTGGGGGTCTGCCACACCTTGGGTCTAGACATTTCGGAGTAAAAGCCTTTCTCCGCAAAAGTACAAACGGGACATTCCAGCGGTGGCGTTGCAGTCCTAGAAGGACTGCAGCGCACAGCCAGTCCTCGGCTGGTATTCATTTTACTCAAACCGAGCCGCGCACCTCGAGCCTGCAAGTTCAATATCAGTTTATGGCATGCACAAGCGGTGAAGCTTCCAAACGCAAAGAGGGACCGCCGATACTGGGGCATTTCCTGGCTGGCACTGATAACTCTGTTGGTCGTTTAATTGCAGTCTCTGAACCTTGCTCTCTGTGCTTGTTGCTCTATTTTCTCTCTCCCCTGCCTTCTCGCTGCCTGTTCGCCAACGGTGCTTCTGCTGTGTGTTTCTCTCTGTTGTTTCCATCTGTCTGTGGTGTGCACTTTATTTCCCACTCTGTTTCGTCGTTTCTTGTGGTCACGACCAGTGTCACTCAATACTCGCAGAGTACCAACACCTGCAATGTTATCATTCAGTTCCGCTTAGTAACTCGAGCATTGTGTTGTCGTCGAGAAAAGCTGTACTCTATGCAGGGGACATGCGCCGGAAAATTTTTCATTATTATTTACGATATTGAAATGAAATTTTTGCAGTTTATGGTGCTCAAGCTTCTCTTTATAAATCTGGTGTTAAATCTGATATAGCTTGTTTTTTTCAGGTTCTCGATGCAATGTACATGCAGAAAAAAAACATGTTCTTGTGCGCGCATGAGGCATGGTGACACCCTTAAAAAAGCTTAGTAAAATAAACTAATTTGCCACTTTTAAACCACTTGAGTGCTATGAACAACAGAAATAATGTGTGTGATGCATCTTTCATTTTAAAATATAATTAAAAATAGCAAAAATGCAATTTCAAGGGGCTAACAATGTTTCTTAAATTTTTCATATATGTAAAAAATATTCTTTCTAACCAAACCTATATAGTTGCATTTTACATATTCTAAAGTATATGCATGCCAAATTTGGTTGTGATACTCTTGAGACCGGTTATAATGAAGTCGGCCATAACGGAATAGCGGCTACAGTGAAGTGATCACGATTTCCCCGTTTTCTGCACTTCGTTATAACCGAAGTCAGTTATAACGAAATAGCGGATATAGCGAAGTGATTTCCGATTCCCGTTAACTTCGATATAACCGGTCTCAACAGTAGGACTAATTAAGATAAGAAACTCTTGTGCACAAATTGGGAAGATGCCCCAAAATTACACAAAAAGAGGAAAACATGTTTCAGTGTTACCGTAGATGTGTGCAGCTATAATCTTTCGCGGTGCAAAAAATAATATTTTATTAATAAACTTCCGTGAGAAATTGAAGTTACAGAAGATTGCAGTGAAGAGGAGATGGCTAGGCCTACTTGTCGATGTCAATGTGATGGCGGGCTGACGTTGCAACTTGAAGAACCACACAGAAAAATGGCTTAAATTCATGCCTTTCTGGGTTACCTGGATCTCTTCAGATGCGTATTTGACTAAATTCGCGATCATAACCGGCAGTAATTATTTTTATACATTAAATAAATATTCAAAAATAATAAGGCACCATAAAACCCAAGATCCCATTTTTTGCAAAATAATTATCATTTTTTTACTTGCATCTTCCCTTAGCCCTGGGTTGTGCACAGCTATGTATACATTGATAGAAGTGAACCTTTCTAACTCAGACACTGCACAACCTTCCTAGAAGGAGTAAATAAAGCGTAGTATAAGCAAGGCTAACAGCGAAAGCAAAGTTGTTTTGTAACAAAAAGGAAGGTCTAATACTTCAAGCTGCAACGAAGCCAATGAGCATACCGCTTGTTGCAGACATGCAACCGGGTAATGCCATTATTGCCCTTAGTTGCTCCAGCACGGTTTTCCCAGTCGGCATCAACATAGCCTGACCAATCGGCACACTTTATTTACGTCCCCGGCAAGCTCTACTGAACGCTGTACTCTGAGAGTTTGCGGCGACTCTAGGCATGCCTCGTTTGTCCGCAATGCAGTCTTTCCTTCTTGTACTCCTTCAAGGTGGTAAATGTTTGAAGAGAGTCGGCAAAATTAAAGCACTCTATGCAACTTCTGGCAGACGAGGCTGCGCAGGGAAAGCCTAGCAGCCGGCAAGCGAGTGCGCAAACGAAAGAGGCGAAGAATGCTTCATCACTGTGGTGCAACCAACTGCAGGTGGGACTAGCTAGTGTGGCAAAGCGGTTTTCTTGACACTAGCTTAACCAGTAAGCATGAGCGTTTCTGGCTCGCCAAATGTGCGCTGCGACCCGGAAGAGCCAGATGGCGTGCCGGTCTCACTTGAAACTGTCGTCCAGGGCGCATGTGCTGCTTTGGCATTGATTACCACACTGACCCCAACAGCAAAGAATGTTTCTAACGAGTGGCGGCAACGCCCAAGCATAGACGGGCCTTGTGTAGATAGTGGCTCGGGGACCGAGGTACATGACTTCTAAAGACGGTGCCTAGTCTTCTTCCACTTCCCGAGCGTGTGAGCTGTCCCCTTTTTTTCTACTCTGTGTTTCTGTGTGTCTCTTTTCCTTTCCTCTGTAACCGTCGTTTCCGAAGAGTTGTGTACATAATGCGTGTGTGTTGCGTGACGGCCGACCCGACGCGAGTTGTGCCAGGCCGGCTCTTGCGCTCGAGAGGGACGAAAGTGTGTCTCTAGTCAGCATCTCTGCCTCGTTAAAAGGGAGGCTATTGAGTGGGTGTGGTCATGTTTTTTTTCTGCATCTAGGGTCCACAACAAAGGTGTTGTTACTGTTGTTACTGCTGTTGAACTGTACAGACATCTTAGGCCATATCATGTGTGCTGCGATAGTGCTAAGGGAGCCTTCCCTGCCTGTTTGACTCTCTTTTACCTCGCCTCTCTCTTTGTGTTTTCCTTCTTTGGGGGAACCTGGCTCGTGCTCTCTGCCTCCTCTTCACTGCCGAACCTGCGACTGCGGGCTTTGTTCCCCCTGTGCCCCCAATTCTAGTTGGTGCAGCTGTCACGCTTAATCCCTCATGGTGTAAATGATCGATATAGGAACTAAGATGGACTGATGCAATCACGTTTGGAGTGGAACTGTCTGCTGTTGCTTGTAAGCCATGAAAGTGGGTGGTTAAATTTGTGACGTAGGGGTGAGAAACTATTTCCTCTCTAGCTACCGAACAAAGTCAGATTTAAACGAGAGAAAATATTTACTATGTTCCAGGTAACAGGGAGAGGAGAGTAATGAAACATCTGCAAGGTCTCATGATCTTGACTGTATGGTTTCACTTTGACAAGTACATAGCAGGCTTCGCTTGATTGCTACATGCAGTTGGGGCTTTGCATTGTTCTTTAATAGATGTTTACTTGCTTCAGTTAGCCCTATTAAATGTTGCCTGGTTTCTAAAGGTCTTGAAAGCGATTCATCTAGAAGCCAATTCATTCAGCTTCCGTGTGTCTGTCAAAGAAATCAAAAAATGCCTCGGGCGATTGTGGAGGCTTCCTTGTTACCCGGGACTGCACGAAGCTTTCTTGTGTGACTGTGCTCATCGCTAGTCCAGCAACATACCGGCACGTTTGTGTTCTGCTCATTCATGGTGCAATCCTACTCCGTACTCGTTAGCACCTCCCAATTTTACCTCTAGTTAACTGACGGAGTTTGTGGCTATATATATAATTATATATAGTATCAGTTTAGGCTAGGCTTAGGAATTGCAATAAAAAAATGTGTAAGGGGAGCTCAGTTTTGATTTCACATTTGCAATTTTCTACCCCGAAGCGTGGCAATGCAACGCTGCTGATAAGCCAACTTTGGACCAGCAGCATTCCTCACTGCCGTTCACCTAATGTTTGGTGTGCCAGTTGACATCTTGCTCTTATGACTTCTTTTTATTAGAAGTGAGCACGAGGTATTCTTCTCCCAAGCAGGTGCAAAGACGCGCAATTTGGAGGCTCACAAAGGGCATTTGGTAAGTTAGCTGCCCATTTTGAAGGGAAAGTTACCATCCTATTTTCCAAGGTTGTTATCCTCGATCTTGTTGCAGCGATTCTACTTCGATTCAAATAGCTTAACTTTTTGTCAAATCAAATTTGATTCTTTGCCCTTCACACAATCCAGACCTTATCATTTTCACTTCTCGGTATTCTTCGAGAAAATCGGAGAACCGTCCGACTTTGTCCTCGGGAACCAAATTTAGGTCTAGTTAGGTAACTGATGCAAGTCACTTTTGCTCAAGAATTTGATTAACCTGAGGTCGGACAAAGTTTAATGGTAAGCTTCAGAGGTCCGGTTTTGGGCACCACAAGAGTAAGCGATATCTAATGTGCCTACCTCGGCGCAAGCGTAGATAGCATTCGTAGACGGTTTGTCCGCTACGAAGTGCCATTGGTTTGTGGAAATAAAACGAGAGAATATCGTACGTTACCAAGCGCCGTGGCTTAGTGAGTTCGGACGCAGACTGAAATTGCAATCGTCTGCTATTTCACGTTCGAAGCCAAAACAACCCACGCTTGGTTTGCAAATCTCGAGTGTTTCTGCTGCCATACACAATCTGGCATCGACCGGCGGGTGAAGGAGTGCTAAGGACAGGTACATCAGAGGCCACGAGACATCTCTCGCTAGGTTTACGTTGGTGGTCAAAACGTTCCTTGCCAAAATCTTAATTACCCAATCGTTAATTTGCGAACAGGTAAAAATGTCTCGTTAATTGATTACGTGCAACCGACGACACCACATCCAATCAGCAGCCTAGAACGCTTTCGCCTTGACCAAAACTGGAACCCAGGAGTTCTCAAACTATTAGATGTCCCCTTTCTCTTTTTGAATGGCAGCAGTGGAACCCCTCCTGGTCTTGGTATTTGCAAAATCAGTTCACTTCCAGCTGGATTATGGAACTGGAAATGAGGCGGTCCAGCTGGATCCCACTTGGGTCCAGCTGGGTCCAGCTGGAATCCAGCTGAACTGCCTCATTTCCAGTTCCATAATCCAGCTGGAAGTGGACTGATTTTCGCCTGGGGCGGTACAGGAGACTACAGACCAGCAATGATGCACATACTGGGGAGTTTCTGGCTTGTAGATCAATGAGTTGCTCAGGTTTGCTATAATAGTGCACTGGAAGAACACTTAGGGGTAGGGCTGGGAGAACCCGTGAGGGTGCTCTGTTCCTTCAGAAATCAGGTTGAGTTGGTGTGGGAAGCTCGAAGGTTTTCTAAATTATGAGTGGATCACCTTCGTTGGAGCTGCATTTCACGCTCGAGATAACTTTTCTCGTCAGTCCATTTTTATTGTGACCGGCAAGGGCTGTCGACTGCCGTCTAGACGTAGCAGACGCATGGATTGTTGCTTGCAATTAGGGCAGGTGTGCAACTGTAGGAAATGCAAAATGTTTAGCCTAGCAACTTATCCACTACTAAGGTCAAACCCCGATTGTGTAACAAAAAATAGGTGAATGTTCTATCGCAAGAATAGGCTCCTCTTCACTTTAGATCTATGTGGTGTGCATTGCACAAAAACAAAGTTATATTTATTTTCTTCAAAATTTTGCTGTGGATTTAGTGTACACTTTTCATGTATAGCTGCACTCCTGCAGTTACAGAATTGTTTACTCTTTTTTATGACGTCGTTTATACTGCAAAGGTCACATTCAAACCCCCTTGGTCGCATTTCTTTATTGGACGTAAAAATGTGGCACTGTAGCGGCAAATACTCTGCAGGCAGTGCTTAAGTCTTAGGTCAGGCTCTCGCCCAGCAATCGGAGCGGGTGGTCGGTGCTTGCCCGCTTGTCCAGCAACTTAAAGCAATGCTTCTACAATGGGACACAACTGGGAGTCGTTGTTTCTAGGGCCGCTCCATGCTCTTACCTTGTGTGGTCAGTGGGCAGCTCGGGACAAAGCTCTGCGCAGCAGTTCTCACCGTGGTAGGTTACTTGGCTAGTTTGGCTTGGCCATAGTTTACCTCGGGAAAAAAGAGAGCTCATCATTTCTTGCGAACAACTTGCATCATTTTTGTTCTTGGGCAGAATGGCTGTTCTATGTTACCATTCCGCTTGATTGGAGTAGCAGATTTGGCCCGATAGAAGGCTTCTTTTCTCTCTTTTGCTTTATTCTTGTCTATTTTCCACTGGCAAATATGTACTTTTAGGCACATTTCCATCTAAAAATAGCTCGCGGCAGTAATCATTTTATTTTCTATTGCGTCACAATTACTCTGCTGGAGCGTCGTGGAAGCCCGACGACACTTCTTGTCAATGCAAAAGAAAGACGTTATGTAGTTATGTAGTGTTTTGCTTTTACCGAATACTATTTCCCAGCCCTTCCCGCACACTCTCCAGTTGTCTCGCATGACTCCAGGCGCTCTCTGCAGAAGTAGTGTGGTTAAAGGGACCTTTGAGCAATGCGTACAAATCCGAAATGTCTATGGGCTACAGTATTGCCAGTCATCGGTTGCCAGCATCATCATCAGCAGTCATTAGTTACGACGATGACAATGATAATGAAGAAGATAGGGCTAGAGCCACACACAAAAAGACAAGAACAGAAAAGAGAGAGACGTAGACGACAGAATTTCATCTGCATGTGTCCTCTGTTCTTGTCTTTTTGTGCACAACTCTAGCCGCGCTCAGTCATAACCAACTCGCCCAACTGACCCAACTGATGAATGGTGTCATAACGATGATGTTGGTGGCTATATAAAAGAAAATTTTTATTTTCTTCCTCTCTTGGCGTTTGTTAGGCGTGTCCTTCTTCCAGCAAGCCCAACAAAATAAATCACCCCTCGATGTAATTTTTTTTTTTTTTAAAGGGGCACGGCCTTTTGTTTGGCGGGGAAGATGTGCGGTTGCGTTGGGAAAGAGCGTGCGTGCATTTAGTTTGAGGGCACTGATGAGTCGAACCGGACGAGAAATCACTCCGTGGTCCCTTTAACCTTGACACGCAGTCCAAAAGTAGGTGCCAGACGACCCAGACGCCATAGTTTTCGACCATTGCTGCCATGGGGCAGTCGCGGTGACCGATTGAACAACACTTACGAGCGGGAAGCCAGCATGTGGGACTTGCCGGCACCTTTCCCAGGGTGCTTTGGAGAGGGTAGAAAGACATTTCTGTCGTGCATCGAGCCTTCTCGCTTGCCATCTTTGGCATCACCACTTTGTTCTTTCTTTTGTTCTTTCTGATGTCGGGACGCCGAACGCTGTGTGTACTTGTTGGCAACGTTGTGTACGTCGAGGCGTCGTGAGACCGTCTTGACTCGCGACTGTGAGAACACAATCACCCACACTCGGTTGTGGCTTTGAGCGCACGTGTAAAAGTGTGCGCCCCCATGCGCGTGTGCGGCGTAGGTGAATTTGATAATAAACTGTTCCTACTTGTTGCTGCACGTGTGAGTTTCTTTTTTGCCGGTCACCGACGGAGATTTTCTCGATTGCTGCCGTATTCTACGGAATGCGCTCGATGCCCGCCGCAAACCTAACTGTAGCCTAGGCTTTGTAGCCGGTTGTAATATCTGGTCCGTATTTTTGTGCGGGGAAGTGCTGTAGTGCATTCTTTTTTGGATTTCTTGCATGTCGCACCTTTCGAGCTAATGCGCATGACGGATGAACGTGGGAATAACTTTACAACCCTTAATTCTCGAGTTTCTTAAAGGGGCAGTGCAATGATTTTCGGACTTTGATAGAATAAATGGGAGAGCTCGTCCCTCTAACTTGTTGAATCGAGAAGAGAAAACCTTTCTGGCTTGCGCCCTAGTTTTCATCGAAAGCAATGAAACAGAGTTTGTGGTACCTCTCGGCTCTCGCACTACCTTCCAAGTCCCAGTGAGTTGGGTTTTCGGCGCCCACTTTTAAAGGTTCGGGCACAACAGAACACCGCACCTCGGCATTGTCGAGGGTTGCAGCGAGCAGTCTTAGTCGAGACGAAAGAGAAGATGCATCGTCGAACGAACCCAGTTCCCCAGGATAGCAGCAAAGTCAGGAAAGTTTGGGTGACTTCCAGTTGATGGCGGCATGAAAACGTCGTAAAACATTGGTGCTAATGTAGGGCTTTTTGTGCAGTTATTTGTGCTTAAGGGGCACAATGTTTACAAACTTCAGATTGAGCAGAAAATTGTGCAACTTGCAAATGTACGACGGCGTTCCTCCACCACGTTGCACCGTAGTTCTCATGCACACTGTACATTGCTGCAGGTTGGGGAATAAGAAGTTTTTTTCTCGGCGATTACGTGGCAGAATCACACTTCTGGGAGGTGACACTCATTTTTTTTTTTCAATAGACGACATAAGCAATATAAGCTGCAAATTCTTTTAACGTTGAGATCATTGCACTGCCCCTTTAAATTTCACCAAAGTTTGCATATGAAAAATTTTGTAGCTCAAATACGATGCTTTAAAGCTCGCTGAAATCTTGAAACATTAGGAGTTGGGAATGCGTCCGCCATGCCCGTTTTGCCATAACGTTAAAGGGAAGCTGAAGAGGTTCTTGAATAAAATGAGTTAGAGGCAAATTCTAAGGTATCTTTATCCCGTGAATCTGAATATTACCTTCGTTTTCCCCGAAAATGTAAGTAAACGCTAGAAAACATGAAAAACCTCCGACCAGTCTTTACGTCATACCCAGATCTCTCGGCTGCCAAGCCGATTGCAAGGTTGCCGGGTATATTCCCTCGCACCGAGACCAGTCGTGACCTCTTTTTCTGACCTTCTTGAAAATAGCAAGAGTGCGCGTGCGTAGCTTTGATGGGCGCCGAAGATGCGCTAGAGTGGAGATTCCGAAAACTCTGGATATGACGTCATGCTCCAGGAAGGAGGTACTTCGGCGGTACTTTGAAAATGATTTTCTGCAGCCTCCGCGCACCAAATTGAAAAATATAATCTCGATAGTCATGATCGTGGAGGCAAATGAAGACGACTTAAGGGTTTTTCCTCGAGCACACAACTGCTTCAGTTTCCCTTTAAGTCTGGGACAGCAGCACTGAATTCTGGAAGCCTCTCTTCAGCCATAATAGTTAGGCATATCCCGGCTGTTTCGGCGAAGACTTTAAAAAATTCCTACCAATAGGGTGAGAAAAACTCGTTTGCTCGATCGTGCCGACAAAGAGCAGGGAGCTCAGAATAGGTCTCGCGCGACGCACAGGTATGCGGGACTCTGCCACGATCCGTGCGTGGTTTGTGCTTTTTCATTGCGCACCACAGTCGTTAGCCAGGGCAAGATCGAGCGAACAACCGCGCCGCACGGGCGCTACTTTATATTGCTTTACTGCGCGATGCGTGACGTCAATGAGGCGACCGGTCGCATGATGTTGGGTCGCTCTCGCCGGCACGTCTTGCTGGGAGCACAATGCTTCCACAGCATCTGTGGTCCTCCGCAGCTCGGTGGCAATGGTATCCAACTGCATCGACCCGGGTTCAAGCCCTGCTCCAAGTTTACTCGTCATGTAATGCTCCCAGCATGGGACTTGTTCAGGACGCTCGTCCATGTTGATCGTTCGTGACGCTCTTTCCTGACGATTCTCTATGAGAAAGTCGTCGTGAAACACATTCTGCATTAAAAGATGCTCGGGAGAAAACTGCCAGCCCTGACAGACATCGGGGATGGCAAAACGCGTACTAATTAGACAGATATTTAACTAAACTTTACTAAAAATAAATGGTTTCAATGAGAAACTCGCTGAACATCATCAAAAACCCCTAGATCAGTCAATTTTAGGAAGACTTACAAAGCACGTGGGAAGTGTCGGAATGCGCTAAAATTTCCACTCGTGCTGCAAGTTTAAGGCTAGCAATGCAAAAACGTGGACGGCAAGGATATTCTCTGGTTTTCACGTCTCCAGCCTCGTGCCTGCTGCATGAGAGGCAACTTTAGCACTCTCCCATGCTTCACATATACTTTAAATCCTCCTAAAATTGACTGATTTAAAGGTTTTCGACGATGCTTCACATGTTTCTGATTGAGGCTACATGTTGATTTTCAATAATTAAAAAGTTATTTAGTATATTTTATTTAATTATCTATGCAATTACCGTAAAATTAAGGTGGGAGCACCCACTCCGCTTTCGCTGAAAACTGGGTTAATCTAGACGTGGGCGCTTTTCCGATATAATAGTGCGCTTAAAATTCCCAACTTTGGCAAATGTGAGTAGTGGATGCTTGAACGAAGCGGGCCTTCCGCGGTATTTTGTTTTTGCAATCCCTGATGTCTGCCGTGTCTGGCAGTTTGTTCCCACAGAGCTTTCCTCCATCAGCTTATGATAGGAATTTTTGAAAGTCGCTTGCTGAAACACCCGGTATACTTGTGTGTGCTGATAATAAAATAAAACAAACTCCTGGTAAAACGAACAGAATAATATAAAACTGTTGCATTCCTCAGCATCTCTCGCAACTATTGCCATATTTTGGTAGGAATTTTTTTCTGAGGGGCTGTTTCGAGCGAGCCAGCCGAGGAAGTTACGAAGATTTTGGAATGCAGTGTTCTCACATGTCTTAACCAATGCTCATATTGTTCACCCTTACGTTGAGCCGACACTGCAGCCAATTCTACAAGCGCAAGAGGATGATATCGCAGCTTTGAAATGTTCTACAAAATGGGCGCTTGCTCTAGGAAGGCACATCTCGAAGCAAGAAGCGCAAGATAGCTTCCACTTGTAGCTCTGGCTGCAGTGTCGGCTTAAGGGTGAACGGGGTACAGTGTAAGAAGGCGGTGTTGGTAGTGCTTTCACTTTATCCCCTGCTTGGTTTTGTACTACCTTTGAAATTTTGTTGTGTTTGTCCTCATACTACTCTTTGTTTTGCCTGCATGAGGGGAATGGCAAGTTTTATTTTCTTCATGGTGGAAATTTTTTTCTTCCGTTCGCGTCTCTGTAGGTAGGGTACTTTTTCAAATTGTTTGTCGGGCCACCTATCTGGCCACCCTGGGTTCTGCTCGATCCGTCGCTTCCTGAAACAGGCACGCCATCCGAGTACATTAGCTCTCTAGGTCCCCATTCTCTATCGTTTAGGTCACGCACGCGGAGAAACGTGTCTGGGCGCGTGACATTTGTAGCCCTCTTCGCTGGGAAGGTCTCGCAGCTACGTAAATCTGAATTGTGCCACGGAGTCACACATGGAAGTTTTTGAGACAACACGCTTATTACGTTTGCTGGCCACTCCTTTTTTGCTAGGAGGAAAGCACATTGGAAATGTGCAGTCAAAGAAAGGGGCAGGGGTCAGACTAGGAAGGCTTCTGGGCACCCGTGACATCTTCGAACACTCGTGGAAGCTGTTGGGGGGCACTTATTTCCAGAGGTCATTGCACGCTTCTCAGTATATTGCACAATTTTGCGGGAACTGTCGAAACTTCTAAGTGCGGCTCAAAAATCTGCACCTTGCCATTCCCCTTACCCAAATAGCAGGTTCGCATGCGTCTAACTTTTTCTCGCTTCTGCATTGCTCGCTTTCTCGAATGCCTTTCTTTATGTACTCTTATGATTTTCTCCCACCGGGCGTTTTTTTTCTTCAGTTGCCATTGATTTGCACTCCCCGCCGCCACCGCCCTCGCCCTCCTCAACGCGAGAAAGAACGCCACACAGGGCGGAGAATGGCATCGGAGTTGTCGCTCAGAGAGGCCAACAACTGAGGCTTAGCGACGACGTGTCCGCCACGTCTGGCATCGGTCAGAGTTCGCCTCCGCAGGACCACGGGAGGGACGCAACGATGGGTGACCTCTCTTCCTCGGCTTCGAGGCTCGACTCCTCTGCAACCGATGTGCGCCGAAAGGTACGAACTTGCGCATTCGAACTTGCGCAGGTCCAAAGACTCAAAAGAGAAATCTCTTGGGGATCTCTTTGTGGAGGCTCGCGGAGTCTCGAGGGGACCGCTTTGTCCTTGGTACTGGAGATGGGGATGAGGCAAGATTGTAGACTCCCAAGCACCATGTTTGTCTCGATTTTTACAACTGCCGGTGTTCGTAAAAAGGGAGGGAAACCAGCGGATGCACCTTTCTGTCGCCCAGTTTGTTGGTGCAACCGAAGAAATTTGACGGCCTCGAAGAGGCTGTCTCCAAGCATAGAAGGGTTGATTTTCACGGGTATGGATTCTTCCAGTTGTATTGGAATTTTTGTCACGTGAAACAACAACAAAACTGACTTTAAAACTTGAATTTCCTATGCAAATATTTTTACTGCACCAGCACCTCCAATTCCTGCACCGACATGTATTCAACTATTCATTCATTCATTTGTCTTATTTTCTGTGCTCATGAACAGCTTGACGCCTTCATAATGATGCGCAACATATTTATCGCCGGTTAGTTACGAACGCCACAACAGTTGGATTAAAGACATCACTATCTATACCAAGGGTATTACACGAGTGCTGAATACGGGTTATGGGACTGGTTGTGATTATTTGATTAACATGGAAAGTCTGAGAAATCCGCAAAAATCGTCTCGGAACAGGAATATTAATAGCTCATGTGACATCAGGACAATCAATTAATCCACGAACACATTTATAGAGGAAATCTAGATCGCCCGCACGTCGTCTAGAACTCAAAGTAGGGCAACTGCATCGTTCCAAGAGTCTCGCAAAAGAATAGTAAATAGTAAGACCAATATAACAACCATAGAAAATTCGAAAGAAATTCTTCTGAACATTTTCTATCCTCTCTTGACTTGTAAAACTAATTCAACTCCAGACAACAGACGAAAACTCCAACTTGGACTGGATTAACGAGAGCTATAATCGTAAAATACACGTCGACGTGGAGAACTCGCGCACAATTCTTGAGATGACACCCAGCTTGCGTAAAGAGTCATTTCTAAGGTTATTAACATGTACAGTAAAAGATAAGGAAGAGTCTATGTATACACCAAGATCACATGTGCACTCAACTCTTTGCAACGGAACATTGTCAACCTGGTAACAAAAGTTGATTTTCCCTGCCTTTCTAAACAGAGACATAACAACAGTCTTAGAAGGATTGAGCATCAACATGCTCTGATGACACCCATCCCACATTGATTTAACATTGTCCATAAGCTTTTCGCAGTCATCCAAGGATAAGATCTGCCTAAACAGTTTGATATCATCTGCATATTGCGAGATGAGTGAATTATGTACACTTGAGGTAAGGTCATTAATAAAAACATTAAAAATATCGGCCCAATTATGGACCCCTGTGGCACACCTGAAAGAGAAACATGGGGCTGGGAAAGAGGTCCAAGAACAAGTACAAATTTGTGTCTATAGGGCAGATAATCAATGAACAAAGTGAGGTACTCATGCTGTAGGATCCTAATTTATATGCGAGGAGCCAATGATCAAGCAAGTCGAAAGTCTTTGAAAGGTCGAAATATGCAGCATCTTTTTGTCCACGCTACCACACACTAGGCGAAACAAAATTAAAAAATGACACTAAATTTGTCTTCGCAGACCTTCCACACACAAAGCCATGTTGTGAAGGGCTAATCTTTTGCTTAAAAAAGTTTGAAATGGGATAGAATAAAACGATTTCATAGACCTTTGCAAATGGACATAGCAACAACACAAGTCTGTCATTTTTGGCATCGTCCGTTCTGCCATTCTTATGCACTGGCACAGTAATAGAGTTCTTCTAAAAGGAAGGAAAGGTGACGTCAAGACTGGTGAAAAAATAGAAGAGCATCCTTTAACAGTGAAGCTCGGGATACTGTCAAATGCGACTGATAACTTTGGCTTGAGTTTCCTCATAGCAAGTTCAATGTCAATAAGTTCAAAAGATAGATTGACAGGTGATCACGGGCATTGTCACTTTCGTCAGACATAGGCAGTCCGGTACGGCCTCGAGATTAAACCGAGGAAAAATAACTCTCGAATACATTTGATAAATCTTCAGGCTCACTCAGCATAATGCCAGACCAGTCAGCTAAGTTCATTGTTGACAAAGTAGTTGTACGGTCCGTAACATATCGGCAGAAATGCATTGGGTAACGGTTTGAACTGCGCTCTACTGACTCACGGTGTAATATTTTATCGCATTTGAGCAATTTTTTAGCTAGCGCTCGCGATCCAGAAAATTTCCGGTACCAAGAAGTTGAGTGTGCAATCTTATATTTCCTGTGATAATGCAGTTTTTTTTCTCTTAGAACTGATCTAAGCTCCCTAGAGTACCAGTGCGGACAGCGACTTGTATAAGGATGCTTTTTGGGAAAGAAACATTCAAGTGCAGATAAGATATACTGTAAATGACTTAATTTTCGTGGGCTCAAATTTTTCGCGAATTGGGCCAAAGCTGAAAATTTGAAATGATTCGCGGGTTCTAATTTTCGCGAATCGAGTGTAGCTTCCGTAGCGTTCACATATTGCTCGAATTGTTTGCGGGACATATTTTTCGCGAATTGTAGGCTATTCGCGAAAATTAGGTTTCCGCAAAAATTTAGTCGTTTACAGTAGATTGTAAACGTTTCAACGGCACAATTTACATCGGTCAAATGCATGCCCAATCTACATTATCTAAATATTAATAAATTCCAAAGTAATTGTATATTGAGAAAGCAAGCGACTAACTCTTAATATAATTTCCTTTCCACATGGAAACCATGAAGGAAACGGAAAAAGGAATGTGTCAAACATCCAGTAATACCCAGTGGACTGGAAACAGACTCAATGTTGTCAAGAAAAAAGTAGACCAAAGCCAGATCCAGGACATGTCCTGCTGAGTTTTGGAAACTATTCAATTGAGTAAATCCAAGGGTGTTGACAAATGCGAAAAGAGCATTAAATGAGGCAGTGCCAGTTGACAGAGCATTATGTCACAAATTCCAGTTTATATCAGGAATGTTGAAATCATCAAGAATGAGTATAGAATGTCGATCTAGATTCAGTTTATCTACCGGCATATCCAATTGATTTGAAAACGTTGAGAATTAAGAGGATAACACGGAGTGTATCAAACACGCTCACACTGAAATTCAAGATCAAACGTGAACAGCCGGAAATGCCTAACTGCAATAAGTACACCACCACCGAATTTAACCGGTAGCTTTTCATAATCTCGGTTTCGACGATACACTGTGTATTTGGGAGGGAAGTGACTAGTTGATGAAAAGGAGCTATTTAACCGAGTTTCACTTAGCGAAATAATATTGCAATCACTTAAAACGATGTTGTTGTAAAACATATTTGCCTTAGTATGCAGGCCACAGACGTTTGCATAACACACTGAGCAATCGATTCGAGCAGCTAGTTTGGCGTAGTTTTTTCACAATCCTCGGTGCCCCGTACAATGTTGAAAAATAGCCTGAAAAGGGAGCCCACGGGCCAAGCGTCTGCATTGTTCACTTTGGGGAATGTCTTCTTCATTCACAGCAATCTGACATGAAGAGTGTAATGTACTGACTGACAGACTGGCGCTTATCAGCTCGTGGCCACTCGAGGAGCGTGGGCACCGAGTGCTCGCGGGCAGACGAATGCCGGGCTCCGAATTGATTAAACCAATTTGACCAGTGGTCTCCTGTTAGGCGACGCAATGTAACAAAGAGTAGCTTTCGTGTCTAGGTGCCCTCGACACGGGCACTGCGGGCTGCGGTGGGGGAGGGCCCAACAACCACGGACGCTGATGGGTGGAAGTAAAATTGCTTCCGGATGTTTCCAGACGGCTCGACGCGACAGACTGGCGAGGCAAATCTTTTCCGAGGACCGTCGTGAAGCTTGCAGACCCGCAACCGGGTTGCAAAGACGGCGTCGTAGTCGGCCGTGGCTCGACGGTTTGGGCGGTAAAGCGAACACAGCAATCTCGTGCTTGTTGGCAGATGCGGAAGCAAAGACGCATTTTCATCCTTGACAGAGACAGCTTCTTTAATGAGGGAATCAATTTTGTCATGTAGCGCCACCAACTGGTCGCTGACACAGCCACACGCACTACAGTTTCCAGCAGCGGTGTATCTCGACGTCGTATCGCTTATCATCAGGGGGGGGATGTTTTGTGGCAGTACTAATTTCGTCAGACCTGCGCTTCGCGCAAGCTTTACACTTGTACGTACCGGTACCACTCAGCATAAAGTAATCATAGTCATCTCCAATGACATTCATGCACTTACCACAAGGCCCGGAACATTGCAGTGATTGGCGTCCAGCCAATGAACGCTTGGAAGCATACCGAGCACACGTCCTTCGGGTAGGGAATCGCATTGCCAAGTGCGATTCCCTACTAAGCCAGAATGAAAGTGAAATTGAAAGAAAAACGTTTACAAACTGCAACGCAAATCCAGATATCGAGACTGCTTTAGAACAAAGTTGGCATCACTTACTAAAGGAGGTATTTAACATCCTTTAGTGGGAGCACAACGGCTTCTGTGGCGTCATTCGTTGCTGCTTCAGAACCACTTTTGGTGCGGTGCAGCATAAAACTCCAAAGACACCCGTCCAAGACGCAACTCCATGATGGCGCGGCTGTGGGACAGCGTGGTTCAAGAAGAGCTTTTTCTGCCGAAAGTTGACTTTGGGCGTTACTGTTCCATTCGCGACCAACAATAATGTTGCCATCGGAAAGGCCTTAACAGACGGTGCTTGCGAACTGCGCCGCTAAACGGAGGCAGCACAGGTGCCGGTGTGAGATCGACAATGAAAAAGAGCCCCTACCAAGCTGTTGCTGTTGATCTTGGTACAACTGTTCCAACATGGCATCGGTGAAAGTGAAAGTGCTGCCTGTTTTGTGTTATTACAAAAGTAAATCACCAGTTCAAACAACAGTTTTATTGATACTTCTGAAATGAGTATAGACGAGATCTTCCCGACGTTAAAAGCATCATGGCGTGGCGTGCGAGGTTTAAAGAAACAAGCAGCGTCGGTGAAGTGCGTAGAACTGGTAGGCCCATTGTGAATGAAGAGACTGTCGATGCTGTGCTAACCGCTTTTCAATGCACTCCTCCGAAGTCAACTCGTCATACGATGTACAAAATGAACATGGACCTCGTCCATAAAAATTTCTCAATTGTCAATAAACTGTAGCCGCCGACTTTAGTGATATCGCAAAACACACTGCGCTTCCTTCTTCATTGGTGCCATGTTGAAACAGATGATCGCAACACCACCTGTAACAAAAAAAAGAAGAAAAATGACAAAAGCCTACAAACTTCAACCAACTGAATCTGGACAGCATCACAATCTCATAAGTAGGTTTTTAGTTTAAAGGTAAGTAGTTGGAGGATGTTTATGCCCATGGCTTGCATTCAGCACTATAAAAGGAAATTATAAATATACTACATTTCTCACCTAAGAGAGTTGAGGAAGAAAACTTCTCGTCTATCTAATGGTTCTCTATATAGCCGCGCATGTGCATTTCACATGCCGTTTCGTAGCTCTCCCGACAATGTGACATGTACGACTCATACTGCATGTCGACTTCAATGCCATATCACCACCACAATACTTGAGAAACAGCGCACATAACACAGAATAATGTGGCTTAAACCTGCAGCACATATAATTTAGATGCACAACCTTACTGTCTTTGCTCTGTACAATAAAGGGCTTGAGTTCTTTGGTTGGGTGGCTGTCAGGATAAGCAATTATAATGTTCATATCACAGTTGGTCTTCAACAAAATATCACTAATGAAATATAACACCGAGGTGCCTGCAATGTGATGAAATGGTGCTTCACAGGTGCAAAAGCTGGAAGACTTATCACTGAGTGGCGGTTGAATCGGAAGACTCGTGGCGAGCTTGCGCAGGCCCAGTGGTGGTTGATTTGGCTCTAAGAGTTTCTGTATGTGGTTGAAAAAACCCCGAGACTGCGGGTAAACGACACAACACTAAAAGTCTCTAACACAGCTGAAATTTTTATTTTCCGAAACCTGGTTATATAGGCACTTCGATACAAAAGAAAAAAAAAAGGAGAGAGGGTGAGAACCCTAAAGAATGCCACTTTCCACCAACGTAACCTCCGACAAAACAACAATGACAACGGACTCTGCGTGCATGCACTTCTCTTATCTCTGACCCCCTGCCTTCCGACCGCCAAACACACTGATAACCCCAAGCCCAGTAACACACATACAAAAAGAAAAGAAAAGAACGACCCATTGTTCCTCACTCGAAAACCTACAGACATAAACCTTGAAGGTCAGAACTTTTCACAGCCTAAGAAAACGGCGAAGTTCGTTGTCTTAACCCAAACGACGGCTTATTAACTGCGTTCCCGTGACCTAATATTGTTAACGACTCTTTTATCAACCGCTTGTGATCATCTTTTTCACCGCAACTCTACTGAAGTTAAATGCCACAATGGTAGCACAGTTTCTACATTCGATCACATGTTTTGACACTTCGAGTACGGGTCTTTTTTCTTTATACAACGTTTGTGCTCCGTCAACCGCTCATTTATACACCGTTTAGTTTGTCCAATATAACAAAGGCCACAATCAAAAGGTATCTTGTAAATGACACCTGACAGACATTCCACATCCCTTTCTCTGTGTTTTATCGTGCAACCTAAAACAGTCGAGGCAAAAGGGGTCAAACGGCTCAATCTATAATCTGTAGAAAAGGCAGTGCCAACATTAAACCTGCATTAAACCTTCAAGGTTTATGTCTGTAGGGTTTTCGGGTGAAAGGAACAATGGGTCGTTCTTTTCTTTTCTTTTTGTATGTGTGTTACTGGGCTTGGGGTTATCAGTGTGTTTGGCGGTCGGGAAGCGGGGGGTCAGAGATAAGAGAAGTGCATGACGCAGGAGTTCGTTGTCATTGTTGTTTTGTCAGAGGTTACGTTGGTGGAAAGTGGCATTCTTTAGGGTTCTCACCCTCTCCCCTTTTTTTTTTTTCTTTTGTATCGAAGTGCCTATATAACCAGGTTTCGGAAAATAAAAATTTCAGCTGTGTTAGAGACTTTTAGTGTTGTGTCGTTTACCCGCAGTCTCGGGGTTTTTTCAACCATGTGCAATGTACACCAGCTCGTTTGCGCCCTTACATTTTGTTCAAGAGTTTCTGCTTTCCTTTTTTTTGCATTGGCGTTCTGCATCAATTATCTTGTCATTTAACCTGTGGCACAGATTCTTCAACATAATGTTTGTGCCACACCATAAATTATGCTTAAGCACCTGCTCGCTCGTGTGTCCATCTTCAAGTCCGAGGATTCGTCGTTGGCTAGAAGTTCAACAGTGAGCTCTGTTGCTACCTGCCGCTGGTTTGGCATCTGCAAAAACCCTGGCTGCTTCGAGAGTCAGACAACAACAACATACGGTACTTGTTTGCCACTGCATTTACAACAAACATTGTTGGATGGATGAGTCCTCCTCTGTCAAGTTCTCTCACAAGGTCGTAGTGCTGCTGCATGACTCAAACCGTGATTGTCTTGTCTATTGACAATGCAGCCCTGCATTTCTAACAGTTCAGCTTTTTCACAGTTGCATACACAGCATATCCTACCACATAGACAAGGACCGGGAGGATGTCCTTTATCTGTGACAGCGCTTCCTCAGTTACTACTACGACGTTGCAACTGGAGCGTGGGGCATCCGTGCGTCTGAAGAGATCTTCCCATTGCTCGTCTCTTTCGCTGCCACTTCTGGAAGCTGCAGCGATCTTTGGCAGAGTGCTTTGCAGCTGCAGTTTATGCTCAGCTTCATAAACTTGCCTTATGGACACATGATGCTGGGATCCAGCAAGCCGTCTGTACTTTCCAAAGTGCTCTTCCAAGCTGTCCGTCTGAATCTTCTTTAAGAGAAAGTAGGACAGCTGCACTTCTTTGAAGCAGTACCTAACAAACTCCAAGAGTGCATAAGTCATCTTGTGGAGAGCAGCATGGGTTGTCGGGGTTAGCTTGCCTCCGGTAAAGTCCCTACTCCTCCACTCCTCGAGCCAGTCAAGAAGGTTGTACAGAAAATCCAC
This sequence comes from Ixodes ricinus, assembly GCA_037355805.1. NCBI lineage: Eukaryota > Metazoa > Arthropoda > Arachnida > Ixodida > Ixodidae > Ixodes > Ixodes ricinus. The sequence goes on along the minus strand of JAZHYW010039773.1, from coordinate 7,338 downwards.
CTTGGGATCATCCATCGAAGGAAAGAGTGGTTTTGAAAGTCATCCCTTTTTGCCATTCTTTTGAATCGTGTCTTGACATTCATAATGTTCCACCATTTTACTATGATTTCGATGAAGCTCGCTGTTTCCTCACAGTATCGGAGACTTGTGTTCGATCTAAGTTCACGAAGGGCATGGAGCAAGGACTCATGGAAGATCTGCAAAGCAAGCTTCACATTTTGCTGTTCAATACTTGATGGGTTCAGAGCCTTCCTTGACAGCGTGTAGCCAAACCTCAGCACTTTCTCACATTCCAAGTGGTGAGCATCTCTGATGGTTTCAAGAGATGCCCACAGCATGCGCCGCTGCCCTGCCGGCTCACCCTCAAACTCTGGGTAGTAGAAACAAACTTTGTCATCTTGTTTGTTGAGCCAATTGTTGTGGATACACTTCAAGATGTGCACCGGATCTATCACGAAAAACAGTGACCTGGAGGGATCAGATGGGTGTGGATACACAATCCGTGGTTCTTTGGGTGGGGGTGTAAAAGTCTGACATCGCCTTTCTGTTAATTGCATCATTGTGACTTACGACACACGCAACCCTGTAACCGATGTTCTCCAGCTCACAAATCAGTCTCTCAACATCTTGTGCAGAAACTTCGCGTCCGGTCAGTGCAGAGGGACTGATGTGGGCAACTTCCTTGAAGTTGGATGTGATGCTTTGAAGCATAAAAACAAATGCACTGTTCACTGGTTCCGTGGAGTTCAGTGCCATGCCGGTGATGTTTCACCTTTATAGTCAAAAAAAGGCTTGATGTAAACCTCATCTACCATAAGTGTCACAGAACGCTGGCGATCATCAAGGTCAAAGATCCTCTTCTTCATATAGCTCAGGAATGTTGAACTTCCATGCTCGTGTTGAGGATTCATTCTGTACGATGAGCAGATTGAGCGGATGGTCATCGGGTGTGGGAGAAAAATGTTACCGCTGCTGCGAACATACTTGCAAGTATGAGGACATATTGTAAAAAAATATAGCAGAAAATCATGAAGTCGACCGAGTAACGCCTTTTTTCCTTCTTCTTCAAAAGTAGCGCCAACGGCTCGTTAAGGAACTAAATGGCATGAACTTTGTCTTCTGCTGGTGTCGTGGACAACTGGCCAAGTAGCAAATGAATGGTCTCGAATATGTCATCATCTGCATTGCGGGTGCTTATGCTGTCGTCCCACATTTCAGTGGTTTCTAGGAGCTTGATTAGTGCCTTCTTGCTGTTGACGCCAGCAGGAATCTGTAAACTGGATCCTAGTCTTTTGGTTTGCCATTTTCCCAACGTGGAATGTAAGACGCAAATCAGCATTCACAACAATTGAATACTTTATCCATGGTGCTTCATCGTCAACAATATGCACCAAAATTAGGCGATTGTTGCTTTCTATAACATGCCAAAATCCAGACTTGCTTCTTAAGTAGTCAGCTACATCCTTTATGCCGAGAATCCTATCGGCCTCCTCCTCAGCTTGGAACAAGCCCATAGATTCTGCAACTGCAGTTTGGAGGGCATCGGCTTCCAGGCATACTTTTCTGTCCTCTGGATCTTCTCTCATATTTACATCCAGTCAACAAGTAGTTGGGGACAGTTGCAGAACCTGTACGGCACTGCACCTTGGCGGAGTCGAGGGTACTTTAAGGGTGGTACCGTTATGGTGCACTCTGTGGCAGCATCGATGTGCAGTGTCACTCGAAGAGTGTCGCCGTCAACGAAATGAAGCTCGCACACCTGGAAAACAAATTTGCCTTTGTATAAATAACAGCTACTTGTCAATTTTTCTTTAATCGGTTCCCATGGATCACGTCATGTCCCAATAAATATATTTACGCAAAGACACGCATGTGACCATTTTTCACATGCACAATTTTTACGCGGGCATATATGACACTTATTACAAGCATACAATCTTTTTTAAACACTGTACAGCGTCCAAAATTTTTGGAAAACTTCTGGTTGCCAAAACGAGCTATAAGTATAGGCCTGCGAGACCATTTTCACGCACAACTCGTGCTCTGTGTGGACAGGCTCTCAGCTACCGGCTGTATTCTCGTCCTTGACGCAAGCTGTTTGACGTCATCGAACGCTACTGTCAACGGGCGTTGAGTACCAAAAACGCACCATGCATGACAGCAGACTTATACTCCGTCTCACAAGTTTCGTGCAGTGCTGGCAAAGGCAGCGGTGCGAGTGCGTGGCTTTCGTAAATGCCTTCCTTGCACAAACGCTCGTGCAAGCATTCATGTTACGACGTTCTAGGAAGCTCGTCAACTGACTTTGATATATACTTCTTTCACCCTAAAGCTGAGACTAGAAGCTCCTCCTTTAGCACAAGCTTTCTGCCCTTGCTTACACAAGTGTGAATGCGCAGGCACGCGCAACCAAAGCACTGTGGAGGCCAGCGATGTCATGCTGAAAGCGGAGCTTCTAGTCTCAGCTTAAGGGTGAACGGAGTATAGCACTGGGCACAACTTGTAACATCGAGGGGAACTCGAAAACCTCAGAAAGCCGACGAAGCTGGGCAAGAGAAACGGCAATTCGAAGCATTGGGGAAGTTCTTACCCTGCAGTGTTGCGAGACAATGAGATTCTCCCGAGGAATGGCTCGTATCCACGCTCGCCACTGGTTGCCGTCTTCGGGAAATTTGAAGATGTGCATCGTTTCGGTATTCTTGTAGTTTCCCCAACAACCCAGAATACAGCACTTGTTCGGCATGCCAACCAAACAAACGTTTGTGCGCGCGCGTGGACAGTTTACAGAGACGAGACAAGGCACTCACGAGGCGAGCATACGAAACAAAAATAACTGCAACGGAGAAGTTTGAATGCCGGAGCTGGCTGGAGCATGCGCATTCAGTGTCACTCCGCGCATCGCTTGCCCACCGTGCCGCTCGACAAGAAACATTTTTTCACGTCGATACCAGATATTTTTTACGTAGTTGCGCCATGGCCTTCCTTCTCTGACATTGTGACGTAACCACTCGGAGCGCTACGGCCCTCTCTTCTAGGAGGTGTTGGCCAGACACGTCCTGGTTTGCGCATCCTTATTTATGAGGTGAGCACGTTTCTCCGCCACTTCATTTCCTTGACGCCGAGACCAGGAGGGGCTCCCCAGCCTCAGATCGAGGCTTTCCCCGAGTGCGAGAACCCCGGACATGGACTAATTGGAAGGCTGGCCAAAAGTTCATTCCTCTATTCTTATAAGTGAGGTGCAGTTTATTGAAACCGTGCGACAAGAAGGCAGAGCCACGGTGCGACTCCTAGAAGATGCATTTCGCATAGATTACGGCCAGATATATGTAGGTATCCATTGTAGCAGTCGAGCTAAGTTTATAATGCGGAGAGCAAGTTGTCTGCTTCTCACGTGGGGGTTGCAGTGACGTCAGGACGATGCCGAGCTCTGTTTGGCTTTGATTGAAAGGATAGTGGGCAGACCTCAATGCTAGATGCCTCAGGTCTACTCCCTATTTTTTTCAATCAGCCAATAAGGGCTCGGCATTCTGACGTCACCCCGTAACCCCTGTGCAAGAAGCAGACGAACTTGCACACCGCATTAATGTCGGCTCGCCCAAGCACGGCGCCATACAGAACGTTCGGGGTCACAGTCGGCGTTAACTGTTTTTACGCGAGACCCGGAAATTGAGTACACAGACCCCCTCCGTGCACCGGCAACGAGCGCCGCAATCTTCTCAATCCCAGTACGTCTGCTCGATCCGCTGGCGAGCAAAGAGCGAGCTAATAATAATAATCTCGTAGGTTTTATCAATTACTGGCACTGGTGAATGTCATCCTGTAGTGATTTCCAAACCGTCTAAGACACAACCGCGGCGGCATCGTCCAGCACTGATAAATGTGGTGGTACGTTTGCCGCCATTGCCACTCGCAACTGTGGGATGCACAATTGCATCCGAGCTCCCAGCAACTTCTATGGGTCAAATAGACCATTTTCAAAAATCCCTCCATGCAACACTGCACGTGCTGCACGCTGGGAACCAGTTGGCCACGGAGCGGAGTGGCATGGTTTCGGTTTCGATCAGACAGCCGCTGTCTGTACTCCTGCAGCCAAGCACGTGAACTTCCAAGCCTGCACAACTTTTCTTCACACGGGTGCGATTGGGCTTGCACAACAGGGGCACCAGCAGGGACTTTGCAATCTATCGTTCTACATTTCCTACCTTTGCCCAAAATTTGGCCCATCGGGAAACACAACAACTGTGCCAAGTGTGTTTTTCGGCATCTCTCGACAACGCCTACAGTATTGTACACTTGTAGGAAGTCGCGGCAACCGAAACGCAAGCAGCGTGTTCCGTCACGACACGATGATCATGACAAAATCTGAAACTGGAACCAAAACCAAGTGGCCAACTGGCACCCAGAATTCATTTCGTGCCACCGTGCCACCAGGGGCGCTTCGATTTGGGAAAAGGTCTATTATGGAAAAGACATACAATGCAACGCTGGACGTGCGGATTTTTAAAATGTCGGGGTCCTTTTACTTTAAAACAAAATAAAAAGATAAATATAAAAAAAGTAAATCAGATTTCTTTGAAATAATTCAGATTTATTTGATTTGTCAGATTTATTTGAATTAACTCAAACTCAATTTAAATCGATTCTGCTATAAAAACGTGACTTTTTATTGCTAGATGCTTTTTTTATAATGGCTGACGAATATAAATCTGCTTGATCATTATTTGCTTGAAATAAAAAATAAATGCCCGTGGGAAGCAAACGCCGATTGACAAGCGGTAAATAGAAAATGTTTTCAGTATTGTTTTGGGGAAAAGCGTTTGATTTGGTTATGACGATTTAGTCATCGTAGCCAGATTGGTGCGATTTAAATAACCTCGATTTTTACTCTCCACTCTGCTCCGAAATGAGATCTTGAAACACGGCTGCGGGAAGACACAGACGTGGTGAAGACTCTCCGAGCGCATTAAAATAGGTCGGTCCAGGCGGCGCGTCACTGTGCGACGTAACGCAGATGCTGTCACTGGGGCGCGGCCAACCAGCTTCCAAGGCGGTGTGGCACGCCCCCTGTAGATGTCGCATGCGCCCGATAGAACACCATAAAAAACCCTTTCACACCCATTCAAATGTTTTGAAAGACATTTAGTACAGAAAAACGAAGACTTATACATGCGTATCACCGAGACGTACCGTCAATCATTTTTAATAATGAAATGGGCCACCTCGCCACAACAAGGCCTCGTGGTGAAAAAGGGCCTGCAGAAAAGAATCATGTATAGATGCGCAATGTGATGTGCAGCTAATTTTTGACATTCGCTAGATCAATTTTTAGAAAAAGATGATACGTGAAAAGCTTGTCAAGTTTCTCTTCCTGCCTCTTGTTTCTAGAAATACCCGTGCGAAAAGGCTTATTTCATTGCCAAGGAGTTGCTCATGGCAGAGCGGACCTACAAGAAGGACCTCGAAGTCATTGTAATGGTGAGTGGCAATACGAAAACGCTCCTTTTTGTATTGGTAGGGTAAGGAGTTTATTGCTTTGAATGTCTTGCCGGTTGTACGAGTCTGGGATATTCCTGCACTGTAGGCTGTAGCGGCTGGTGATAATTTTTCACACATAGCCAGGCGGCTATTTGTGAAAAATTATTTTGTCGCACATAGCAGCGGGACATAGTACTTTTCGCCCTCTTTCTGCTTGAGCAGACCGAATGCTGGAGACGACGGAGCCACCAACCGTGGCGAAACCTAAACCTGGAGCAGACCATGTTGTGGCCATAAATGGGCTGTATTTCTTATAAACATCAGTGAGGGCAAAACAATAAAGAAGCCTTTAGCCTGAATCTCAATTAGGTATAAGTTGAGATCATTAAGGAGGAGAGACACAATTGCTTAAGATTATTCTTTTAGTGACACGGTGCATCGGTACTTGTTTTTCTATTTTGCCCGTTTACACTTTATGATTGGCACTGCTACACGTGGGTGCTACATTCTTAGTATGTTCTTGATTTGAACAATAAATTGAAACCAAATTTAGGTGAAATAAAATTGAGAGTCATTGCATTGGCATCTGTTTCTGAAGGTTTCGGATTGATGATCTGGCTCTCAGGATTGTTTTTCTCCTCGGGTTCTGTATAAAATGCGACTAGCACTCAAGCGCTTTTTGTAGAAGCTTGTGTTTGATGACATATTGTTTGTCGGGCTTTAGTGAATAAAAATTACCAGTTCTACGCAGCAAGACGTTTTAGTAAACTCGCTGCAGTAAAAATACACGGGTCTATTTTTCTCTTGGGGGCCCATCCTCTGGTCCCCAACACCGTTATAAAATTTCACCAATGAAAATAGGTTATAGCATGGATATTTCAAACATTACTATTATCGCTCTTCTTAGGCACGTTGTGCATTATTATTTTCATCAAATCTTTAAGTGTAAAAAACGTAGTAGAGCTTTATTCTTTTTCTTTTTTTTTTTTGCGCCATCCAACGGCGCTTTTTGGTGTCTGCTCCAAGGCATGGAAAGGGGAGCATGTCACAACCTTTGATTATATTTTTATTTGGAAAATCGGCCGCCCCTGAGTGTAATTTAGTTTCTTTTAGGATGCTTGGAGCCCGTAGATTGACTTATCACCTTAAACAGATGATCTCGGAATCCACTTGAGTGCCACTTTAACGACACCCCCTTTTTAGATGCATGTCCGAAAAGGGGTGTGTTGCAACATTTAGTTGCATTTTAAAAAAAAAAAAAAGAGGCAGAGCACGATCATAATTTTTTTTTTATTTTTAGGGCACATAGATTGACTCGTGGTTATAAAGAAAATGAACTGAAGATTTACTTTCGTACCCTTAGAGGGGTTTTCACACGAGGGAGAAATCCCGGGGACACTTATCTTGGTGCGCGCCTCACGCGACGAAAACGTCGGGCTTTTGTGATGCGGCTAAGTTCTTCTGTGGTGGTGTCAATTGTGGAAACCGCTCAATCAAACTGCAAACGCCAGCATCCCTCAGCCCCGGCACTTCGTCAGAGGGAACGGCGAAGGCAAGAAAGAAATTGCACCCGCTGTCGACGTCACGCACATCCCCGCAGCGATGTTTCCCTCGCGTAAATACCCGCGAACCAGGTAAATGTCACCCACCGGTCTACCGTATCTACTCAAGTAATAGCCGCACTGTGTATGAAGAAAGCCTGAGGGTTCGCTTTCTTGCGGAGCACGCGGCGTGCCAATCCTCGCGATCGGCAGCATGATTCCAGCGGTTTACAGGACAGAGATAACGTCTTTGCACGAAGATACCATCTGCAAAGACAGCATTTGTATGGAGAATCGTGTTCTTTATTTGGTTATTCGCTAT
>JAZHYW010039771.1:0-35292 GCA_037355805.1 Ixodes ricinus | reverse complement strand
TCACGAATAACAAGGTGAAACAAAGAATAACTGGGAAAACTGAAACGTTTAATGGGGGCCAACTTGTGCCCAAAAATAGAAAGGAAATCGAAGAATACAGCAGAGCATCGCGGGCGTCGAAGTCGGCGAAAGAGCACAGACGAACGCTGGGGCGAAACTGACTCCGGCTCGCCACGCGAAGCCCCTTATGTACACGAGTGGGCTTCTGGAACAATCGGCGCAGAAAGTTCGACGCGTAGAACATTCGGACATCGAACAAGCACCAGGATTCTCGAAATTACCAGAACACTAAGTTGCAAGGATAAACAAAAGACACGTCGCTCCCAGGACTCGAACCTTGGCTTTTCGCGTGGGAGGCAGGTACGATAACCGTCAGGCCACGGGCTCGCTTTTTTAAATATCTTTATTCAACCAACAAACATATGTACAAGCTATTTGCACATATTTACATTTTTGTTTCTTAACTCGGACCAAGTGCTTATGGGCGATTTTCACTTAAAATTCTTTCATTTGTGTAAGGCTATTGAACTCCGTTATCCACTCCGGCGGGCACTCATTCCTCTCATATACAGAGCCTATCTGCGCAATTAAGTCAATAAAGAAGATGCGCGCTGTTTTGGGGTGTCGCTCCGCATGTCTGACAGTCATCCTAGACTTCCACAGGCTAAACAAACCAAGGAGCATTATCATATCATATGGTAGGCTGTCGTGCTGTTCGGTAGGTAAAAAACGGATAGAGTGGGGTGTTATACAAAGTTCTTTCTTTAGAGTTCGTTTCAACACATCCCAAAAAACACTGCGTCCCAGCAGTACAAAAAACAGTGTTCAACAGTTTCGGGGACTTTACACAGCGGGCAGTTTACGCCCCCGGGGACAACCATGCCTCGTTTTCCCAGCCAGAGTTTAACAGGCAGGGTATCGCTATGCAAACGAAAGAAGAAAGTTTTTGCTGAGGGCGGGATACACATCTTTTTCACACGTACTAGAACATCTTTCCCTGGTTCATCCGCAAAAAGCGTCCGATACATCGGTGCGGGGAATAAATTATCAAGGAGATCGCGGTACAGCTTTTTTCGCGAAACGGTGCACAAGTAGTCAAGCGAGTACCTTGCCGTCAAAAATTTGAAAGAGTCGACCACTTCTTTTACAAAGCCGACCAGGCTAGCAGGACGACCAATGTCCGAGGAAACAATAAAAGAAGGAAGGTGGGAGGCAAGCCTGGTTTGGAGCATCACCTGAATCAGGGGGTTCGTCTGGTCTCTCAAAAACAGGAAACGCGAAATTGTCTGCCGGAGAAATAGGTGCGGAAGTGCTAGGCCACCATTTTGGACACGACGAAAAAGGTTGTCTCTTCGCATTGGTTCTCCTGCATTGGTTCTCCTGCATTCTTCCACACAAACAAGGCACAAACGCGGTGCATCTTTTGTATACATATTCGCGGACAACTCAAAACTTGAAGCACGTACCACACCTTCGCGGCCAAAAATATGTTACATATCATGGATCTAGTAAAAATTGACAGGTCACGGGAACCCCATTTTGTTGCGCGCTCTTTCAATTCAGAAGTAACATTTGTCCAATACATCGATGTCTGCCTTAAATGCTGGAAAGGTGCGCCAAGGTACCTGCTGGGCGAGCAACTCCATTGAATTCCTTCGTAACTACTGGGTGCTGTGGCCCACTCGCCATGCCATAAGCCGCTGCATTTGCTCATGTTAATTACAGCGCCTGTAGAGACGCAGAATGCCTTGCACAATGCCAGGGCATGCGCGACACTTCTTTCGTCCGAACAAAAGACAGCAACGTCGTCCGCATACGCCAAAATTTTCACTTCTACGCCTCCCATGACATACCCGTGCACTAGCTCGCTGCGTAACACACTTAAACAGAGAGGCTCCAGGTATAGAGCGAATAACAACGGAGACAAAGGACACCCCTGGCGCACGGACGACAGCACTTGTATTTTAGGGGTTAAAGCGTTGTTTACAAGTAGTTTTGTTGTACAACCGGAGTAGGCCATTCTGATCCCCTCTAAAACAATTTTTCCGACGTTCGCGCGTTCCAGAATTTTCCAAAGAAACTCGTGACAGACGCGGTCAAAGGCTTTATCTAAATCAATTTGAATTAACGCCACTTGGTTTCCTTCGGCTTTACAACTTTCGAGAATAGATCGAGTGACGTGTATGTTATTCTGGATCGCTCTTCCCCTGATACCGCAGGTTTGATGCGGTCCTACTAGCTCAGTAATTACGCGCTGTAGTCTTTCGTTAAGAATCTTTGCGAATATCTTGTAATCTACATTACAGAGCGTGATAGGTCGGTATCCAGTAACTTGCTTTCGTTTTTCTTCGTCATCCGATTTAGGTATCAAAACTGTATGGGTTTGAAGGAAGGAAGGGGGCAGCGCTTTAAGTTCGAAAGCTTCACTTATTACCTCAAAAGGAAAGGGCACAAAGAACTTTTGAACGTTTTATAAAACTCAGCACAGAGACCGTCTGGCCCAGGCGTCTTATGCATAGGAAGGTTTTCAATCGCGCGTCCTATCTCGCTTTGCGTGATTGGTTCTTCCAACCCTTGCTTCGCCTCTTGAGATAACTCCGGCACATTACGAAGTAAGCTTTCGAAGGTCGCTGTGCCTCTCGGTTTTTTGTCGCCCCTGAAGAGGCTACAATAATGTTCATGGAATGCACGTTGGACGACATCTTTGTCGTTACTGATGCATCCGTTATGTTCAATACTCGCGATTTCTTTTCCGAGCTGCGTACTTTTTTCCTCGCCTAGAGCGCGCTTTGTGGGCTGCTCCTCTAATAGAAATCTTTCAGATCGCGCTCGTATCACTGCTCCGCGATAACGCTCTTGCTGGAAGGCGTCCAGCTTGGCCTTGACCTGCTTTATGTCTGCAACGCATGACCCCGGGTTATCGCTTTCAATTTGTAGTAAATCTATCCAGCATTTGCGCAGCGCCTTTTCTTCGTTTGAAGCCAAAACTTTGAGCTGCGTTGAGCTTTCTATTGCGAGTTGTTTTATTTCCTGTTTAAAAAATTCCCATCTCTCTAAGTAACTAAATTGTTTCATCGTGGTAATTTTTTTACTAGTCTTCGTCCCTCGCTCAATAAAAATGAAAGCCGTTTACAACTTCCTGTAACGCCGAATTAGAGCGCAGCTCTTGAGGAGGAGGAGAGAAAGGTACTGAAGGGGGGGGGGTCATGTGACCTCGGGGGGGGGGTCACGTGACCTTGACGATGACGATCCAATGACGTCACTGATGACGTCATCAGTGATGATGACGAGGTGGATGCCAATGACGTCATCAGTGACGTCACTGATGATGTCATCTATGATGATGATGACGATGCGGATGCCGATGACGTCATCAGTGACATCACTGATGAGGTCATCAGTGATGATGACGATGACAATGCGGATGCCGATGACGTCATCAGTGATGTCACTGATGACGTCATCAGTAATAAGGACGATGACGATGCGGATGCCGATGACGTCACCAGGTTGCATGCAACCTGGATTGCATGCAACAGGTTGCATACAACTTGTTGCATGCCAGTTGCATGCAACAGGTTGCATGCAACCCAGGTTGCATGCCAGTTGCATGCAACAAGTTACATGCAACAGGTTGCATGCAACCTGTTGCATACAACCTGTTGCATGCAACTCCCGAAGGAACCCGAGGTCCTCCCGAGGTCCTCCCGAAGAAACCCGAGGTCCTCCCGAGGTCGTGCCGAAGGGACCCGAGGTCCTCCCGAAAGACCTCGGGTTCCTTCGGGAGGACCTCGGGTCCCTTCGGAAGAATTTACCCATAATGCACCGCGCGGTTACGCCGACGCGCCGACGGCGACGCCGCTCAAGTCGGAAACGGGCGCCTAAGAGCTGCGCTCTAAAAAAATTATCTTTAAGAAGTCTGACGTTAATTTTCCACAGCTCCCAATCGAACCATTTTTTTGGTTGCATATTTTTACTGCCCATGGTCACTGTTACTAGACAGTGATCACTAAAGAATATCGGTCTCACGTCGTATTTCGTCACTTCGTTGGCAATATCGGCTGATACATAAGTACGATCCAAACGGGCGTGTGAGGAGGATTGATAATGGGTGAACAGAAGTTCGGGTTTCGAATCTGTCAGTTGCACAGCGTCTTCTAAGCCATACTTATTCAACATGTTCTTTAAAAGCTTTACACTTCTGTCGGTATGCATCTCTCCTGGCGCTCGGTCCTCACTTCTGCATACGCAATTATAGTCCCCTAATAGGACAACCGCACGATCGCACTCCAGGTATGGATTCCAAGTCCGAAAAGAACAAATATCTATCGTTGACTCGGTTTGGTGCGTATGTACACAGAACCCTCCACTTTTGATTGTGCAAGGTGAAGTCGCATATTATAAACCTGCCTCTTGCGTCCGTGACTATATTTAAATCTCTCAGTTCTACTGTTTTAGAAAGAAATAAGAAACAACCGGCGGAGAGTCCCACAGCGTGGCTGACACATACTTCGTATCGGCTTAAAAAGGGTCTTAAAGCACGCTCAATGTTGTCGTCATGTTCCATTTTAGTTTCCTGAATGACGAGTATGTCAATGTTTTCCTCGCTTAGTAAACGTTGTAACTGGTACTGTTTTTTCCATGAGTTAAAGCCTCGAATGTTGAGTGTTCCGATACGCAATTGGGGATGGTAGGTCCGTTATTCTCGTTTTGTTTGTGTGATGCTAACTGAGGGTTACGCACTTGCTGAAAGGTTACAAAGAACAAAACAAAAAACAAAAAAGGAAAAGAAAAAGAAAACACTCGAAAATCGGGTTTACATATACACCGTACACTCACTTTGAGTCTTTGTGTCTACGTACGTCCTCGGCAGTACCTGGCATTGCTGTTTTCCGGCTTTTTTTCGTGCCTTTCCCGTGACCTTGCTGGGTTTCGCCAAGGGTGTCGTCCACTGGCGCCGTCGGGGAGACTTGTTCGAGCGTCCGCTTTTTTAGCTGGACCGACGCGTCAATCATGTCCACATGGTCTGTGTCCTCGTCGCTCTCCTGGAGTGGGTGGTGTACGAAGTCGTCGTCGGTAGCCTTCGCCACTTCCTCGCCCGGCTGTGGTCGAACTGTGGGGGGCGGTGGCAATGTTTCATTCGCCTCCCTTACCGGTTTCGTGGGTTCCTTGGCACATTGGGACGAAGTCGCTGCCTCGTCGCTTGGACGGGTGGTGGCCGGCTTCCTCGGTTCATCTCCGGGCTGCCCCTCTGGCAGGTCGCTCGCAGTTGTGTCTTCAGCCTCCGCCTCATCCATTATTAGGTCATCCACGTCTTCATTTCGGCGTTCTCGGGCGATGAAAGCGTACGTCTTTACGCAGCTTTCGCTGTCGTGTCCGTAGCGATGACACTCGTTGCAACGCGGAACCCGACAGTTACGGCGGATATGTCCAGTAAGGCGGCACCGGAGGCACAAAGGAGCCCTTCCAGGAACGATGACAAGTACTTTGCATCCTTCTATGCGTAACTCGTGCGGAATGTCGTCCACAGTCGTACCTTCCTTTAGGGTCATTTGGGCGAGTCGCATGTTAGACTCGACGTTCTCAAATCCCTTCTCAAGGAAATTGTCACGACTAATGTCCGTCACCTTGCCGAAGCGTTCGAGTTCTCGACGTACCTGGCAGTTTGGCACGTCATAAGGAACCCAATGCAGCTTAACTTTCACCTCAGTGTTGGCGGGATCAAAGACGAGGCAACGCCCCCTTTGATACTAAGTTCTTTGGCATCTACCAACCGTTGCTTTGCGGAAAGCGAGTGCAGCCGAAGCATCCATACGTGATTCATTTGATGGGCTCCCGCCGACGCCAATTCTTGCAGGATGTTCAGTCTTTCCAATTCTTCCTTGAAATCTTGAATCCGATAAGGCCGGTAGCGCATATCACAGTGCAGAAAAACTGCGTTCTTTGCCAGATAACCGGTGGGCAGGGGTGGCAGAATGATCTTGTACTCCTGCAGTTTCAGACACAGAAGAACCGCGGCCTAGCCTGGCCGTTGCTGCCGCTCCTTGGGAACGCGACATCGCACGTCCGTACTCGGCGGAGGCCGGAAGTGGAATCCAGGCCACGCGCTCGCTGCCGACTTGGCCAGGTGCACGCGCGGCATTACTCCCCCTTTAAAAAGTGCATCGCCCCGATACAACACAAAACAAAACAAAATTTAAAAAAGAAAGGTAAACTAAAGAGTCATTTGGAACACATTCACAGTCCTATCGAGCGTAGTACGGCTTCAGGCGTACTACGTGGACGGCTTCAGGTCGTGGTGGGCGGCGTGATGATGTTCTTGTTCCGTCGAGCATCACCTCGTAGTTAAGATCCCCAAGTCGACGAAGTACCTTGTAGGGTCCGAAATACCGTTTTAGAAGTTTCTCGCAAAGACCCCGCCGGCGAATCGGTGTCCAGACCTATACTCTGTCTCCGGGCTGGAAGTGGACGTCCCGACGACAAACGTGTTAGCGGCCAGTGTAGACACGTTGCTGGGCTTTAATCCGGTGTCTATCGAGCTGACGTACTTCTTCTGCCCGTTGGGCAACCACCTGGGCGTCGTCGCTTCCGTCGACCTCCGGCTCATGGGGTAACATCGCGTCTAGCATTGTCGGTACTTTGCGACCATAAACGAGTTGAAACGGTGTCACCCCGGTGGTCTCTTGCATGGCCGTGTTGCAGGCAAATGTGACGTCCGGCAACACTTCGCCCCATGTCTTGTGCTAAACGTCGACGTACATGGAGATAATGTCGGCGATTGTCTTGTTGAGCCGCTCCGTCAGCCCGTTAGTCTGCGGGTGGTAGGCAGTGGTACGACGATGGCTGGTGTGACTGAGCCGGAGGATTTCTTGGGTCAGCTGCGCCATCAACAATGATCCGCGATCTGTAATCAGAACTTCGGGAGCGCCGTGCCGGAGGACGATGGACTTGATGAAACACTTGGCGACTTCAGCAGCAGTTCCTGAAGGAAGGGCTTTCATTTCTGCGTACCGCGTGAGATAATCTGAGGCGACTATTATCAACCGGTTTCTCAGGCACGACGGCGGCAAAGGACCAAGTAGATCCATTCCGATCTGCTGTAACGGTGGAGTTGGCGGAGGAATTGGCTGCAGGAAACCTGCCGCACCCTTAGGAAAAAGGGTATCGATAGCCCTCCCTTAGGGGAGGAACGGTCTTGTAACCTATGTTCCTTCAGAAAGGGAGAAACTTTCGTCCCTGAAGCAGGGGAGCAACTAGTTCCTCCGTCGCCTGCATCTTATTATGGCGGCCCTGAATCGAGCAAATCGAGCTCAATAAGGCTTACCGAGGACGCTACGTCTCTTGTACGGGACGAGAGGAGCGGCAAATAAAAGCGTAACACGAGCTTTCCGCGAACTGTGTTTATTTTCGAAGCCAGATTCCCCCACAGGTGCAGAAACTTGCGTTTCGAAAGCAGTTACTCAGTCTTCTCGTCGACAGCACTGCGATGTTAATCGGAGACAACCGATACCCAGTTACTTCGTGCACTTCACGTCTTACCTTTGCTGTTTCTCGAGTCACAATTCCCTCGTCAACCGCATATCACGGAGGAATGGCAAACCAATCCGCGAAACCAAAAGCCGCTCTCAAAAGAACAAACTCGAAGCCGCTGTTTATCGCATAGCGTGAAGGAAGGTTAAATCGCTTGCCACCAGATGGCAGGGTCAAGCAGAGTAATTGCAAGTAGCTAGTCGCTAGATATACCCAAATCATGTTCTACAAATTTTTTATTTCCTCAGGCCACCATTCCGCTGCGGGACCTTCGGGAACCTCCACTATACACACATCACGCATACTACAAGCATCAGGTGAACATACATTGAGCGCATACACATACATTGCACATACAAACATCAATACCACGGCACACTGACCCGCCCACTACACCCGAGCTCCGCGTTTCCGTCTTTTATACTGGTCGTTTTGAACCTACAGAATTTCTCGGTGACTGAATAAGCAGTGAAAAATATACCCAGCACGTTGATTTTTTCCAGCAATGTCATACATCTGAGAGTATTTTTAATGGCTCAGGGGATGAATCTCTTATTGAAAAGCAAACGCTCGATCATGCCGTAATTATTTGAAAGCCAATAAATAAAGCCGCTCCAATGCGGTTCGAAGCCATGAGTTTGTTTCGCCGCACGGCAAGTCGTAGCCTGTATTTCTATTGTATACTGTTTGTTTTTCTATACGTGCTGTTCGCGCACGGTTGCAAATGCTGTCTTGAATTAATCTCTGAAGAGCGGATGTTCACTCAGCTGGAAGTGATGCTTTACAGGCTGAGAAATCGCTTTTCGATCAACTTGAATGCATTCAAAGCCACGACTTGCGGCAGGTGTTAAGTGTAGGGAGCTACTCCGTGGCGAGCACGAAAAGTTCTAGCGCTCATCCCAGCGCGCCACTTGGAGGGCAGTTTCTCCAGGAACCGTAGTATATTTAATCAGCAAAATAATGGGTAGCTTCTTTTTCGATTTTGCCTACCATTCTTTTTCAATGCAAAAATTCCAACATGTAAATATACGTTCTTTCCGTCGTGATTTCGTACTGTTCAGTCCTTTCCTCAGAGAGCAATCGCTCTCGGGGACAAGACAACCGACAGTCACATTGGCCACTGTATGTTAGGAGCTTACTGTTCAGACCAGCGTTCCAACATGACTATCCGCACGTTGATCAATAGCACCTAGTCTCTCAATTGGTATTAAACTTTCAAAATGTAGAGCGGAATGTCAACCTGCGGCACCCCGTCCCCTCCGATCACGGCCCGACCAGCAGCATCAATGCCCGACAGTTTACGTCATCTCATCTTGTTGTTACACTGCTGATACGCGAACACACGGTCATATCGGCGATAATTCCAGTCTTCTGTTCACAACCCACAACACTGCCATCACGATGTTGCTGCTATGTTGCTGACACGCACATACAGAAGCACGTTGAACGCCGGTTGCACTCCGCATCGGAAAACAGAACCGAACTCAGCACGGAAGGCACCCAGGCAGCCGGCAGCAAAACCTGCCTGTCTTGGACGCAGTTCCTGCGATTTCCATAACGTCGAAAACGTCGAAACAGTTCCGCGTGGTTTACGGTCATCTTACCCAGTGTACGTGGCGCTGCTGGCACTGCTCCTGAACTTCGCTGTTTCTAGCGGCTTCGTTTGCTCGTTTGATGAAATATTAGTGATAAAAACGTCAATGCAACCGAAATGTTCCGCACGTTTGGACTAGAAGACGGAATTACAGGCGGCCTTCGCTGCCGCTGAAGCTCAATCAACTCAACAGCATTTATTAAACAACGTGCGCGACCTGCTCGAAAAACGAAACCGAAAGAAGATGCGTCGGAAGGGCGAAAGCTTTCTCCCGTCTGCCTGGAGAAGGAGGAAAACGTCTCGTTCCTCCCTTCTTCTCGTGTCCGCTTGGGGGCGCGTCAGTAGGAGGGAGGAAGACGCGCCGTTGCTACTTTTTTCCTCCATTTTTTCTTAGAGTGCGGCTTCGTTGGCGGTTTCTTGCGTCGCTGGCACTCGTGGCAGGATCGGGTGTAGAGGTGGACGGTTTTGGGGAGATTGGGTCAGTAATACTTTTCACGAATACGGGCCAGTGTCAGGCTGTAACCAAGGTGTCAGGACGTAGGGTCGTCATGACATGCTTCAAAGACCTCCTCTCGAAGGTCAGCCGGGATTACCAGCAGCCAAGGCGAGTTGCTGTTCCCAAAGTTTTGAATGTAGAGTACACCTTGTCCAATGGCAAAGGTCGGCAGGGTTCGTGAGGAAACACGGGGCACGGTACTGCCGTGCCCTTCCAAGTGCTGAATTAATGCGCCCAGCACAGGAGCGTTTTGTTGACGCCGTGCCAGGTCGTCGGATGTCACTGCTCCTAGGAAGCACTCGTCGTCAATGTCGTCGCTGCTGCCGGAAGGTGTTTCGACAGGGGTCCCTGGACAAGCAGGTCGGCGTCACTGTGCTTGTGGCCTGACTTGTAGACTACAGTCATGTTGAACTCCTGTAGTCGGAGACTCCATCGAGCGAGGCGCCCTGAAGGGTCCTTGAGGTTCGCAAGCCAGCAGAGCGAGTGGTGGTCTGTGACTATGCGGAACGGGCTCCCGTACAAGTATGGGCGGAACTTCGTGATTGCCCAGACGACGGCAAGACACTCCTTTTCAGTCGTGGAGTAAATTCTCTCCGATTTGAACAGCGTCCAACTGGCGTAGGCAATGACTCGCTCAGTGCCGTCTTGCACTTGATACTAGTACCGCTCCAAGTCCTGCGTTACTAGCGTCCGTGTGAATCTCGGTTTCCGCATCCTGATCATAGTGTCCAAGAACAGGAGGACTCTGGAGTCTTCGCTTCAGCTCGTCGAATGCCTGCTGCTGCTCCTCGGCCCATTCGAACTTCTCGGCGTCCTTGGTGAGGTTTGTAAACGGTGCGGAAATCCTTGCGAAATCCTGAACGAAGCGTCGATAGTAGGCACAAAGTCCAAGGAATCTTCGCACGGCTTTCTTGTCTTTCGGCGCTGAGAATGCCGCGACGGCGCGAGTCTTCTCGGGGTCTGGGCGGACGCCTTCGTTACTAACCACGTGGCCTAAGAACTTCAGTTCGTCATAGGCGAACCGGCACTTTGACGCCTTGAGGGTGAGCCCGGCGGTTTGTATGGCTTGGAGGACAGCTCGGAGTTTTCGCAAGTGCTCGTCGAAGTCAGTTGAACACACTACGACGTCGTCAAGGTAGACGAGACAGCTCTGCCACGTCAGCCCTGCCTGTACTGTGTCCATGACACGCTGGAACGTTGCTGGCGCCGTGCATAGTCCGAAGGGCATCACTTTGAACTCGTACAGTCCATCCGGCGTGACGAAGGCTGTCTTTTTCTCGGTCCCGTTCGTCGACTTCGATCTGCCAGTAGCCGCTCTTCAGGTACATCGATGAGAAATATCGAGAGTGGCGCAGCCGGTCTAGAGTGTCGTCGATGCGGGGGAGTGGGTAGACGTCCTTCTTCGTCACCGCGTTCAGCTGCCGGTAGTCCACGCAGAACCTAAGCGTTCCGTCCTTCTTAACCAGCACGACTGGAGAGGCCCACGAGACTATTTGAAGGTTGGATTATGTCGTCTCTCAGCATCTCTTGAACTGGCTCCTGGATTACCTTCCTTTCTTTAACGGAGACTCTGTACGGCGATCGATGCACACGGCGCGCGTCGTCCTCGGTAAGGATGCGGTGCTTCGCAACGGTGGTTTGGCGTACCTTCGACGAAGTCGCGAAAGCCGTCGCGGTATTCGGTGAGGCGGTTAATCAGCTGCCGTCGTTTCAGGCCCGGAAGCTTAGGGTCAATGTCGAGCTGCGCTGGCGACGTACTGTCTTGCTGCGGTGGCGAGGTTTCGTCAGTAATCGCGGCGATTTCGGCGGTGTTTCGAAGTTCTTTGACGTGGCCCATGGCTGCACCTTTCGTGATGTGTTGCGTTTTATTTCAGAAGTTCGTCACGAGGACCACAGTCCGCCCATCCTGAAGTTCAGCTACTCCTCTTGCGACGCCTATTCCTCTTCCCAAAAGCAATTGAAGGGTTGCCTTCCAGGACAACTTCGCCGCAGGTAGCTGTATAGGCCACGACGGGTACGACAACACTTGATCGCGGCGGCAGGTTCACGTGGTCGGCGGCGACTCGGACGGCGGCTGACGCTGTTTGGGGTTTCTCTAAAGGCGGAACAGGCTGCCGCAGCGTCAATCTGTTCTCACCCAGGTCGATGACGGCGCCGTATTCGCACAGAAAGTCCATGCCGAGAATGACATCTCTGAAACAGTCTTGTTGAACGACGAATTTCACAGGGCACGTTTCGCCGTGAATTTCGACGCGAGCAGTGCAACTATCCGACAGGCTTGATAAGGTGTCCTCCGGCGGTTCTGAATTTGTGGTCCTTCCCAGGGCGTCGTAACTTTTCGCAGGCGGCGAGAGAGCCTCCCACTCATGACTGAGTAGTCTGCTCCGGTGTCCACGAGTGCCGATGCGTCGTAGCCATCGATAACAACATTTAGGTTCTGTGGACACCGTTTCAGGGGCTTCGTTGCGATGCGTGGCGTCGGGAGAGTGGGAGCGCTCCGGCGTTCTTAGAGGCTCTTTACTTTGGTCGTCTTCGGCAACGCCACCTCCAGGCGTTGCCGCACTTAGTTTTCCCGACGAGATAGGGGGACAGGCTGTCCCGACGAGAGCGGCGGAAGGGCGAAAGCGCACGTCGAGGCGAAGGCGAACGGGAACCTCGGGGTGGAGTCGGCACCGGGGACAGGGGTCGTCGGAGGTACTCCTCGATGTCTCTTGGTCGCTCCCCAAGGCGAGGTCGCGGGTCACTCGGCGTGAAGCCTCGCAGGCCCATTTGTCGGTACGGGCACCTCCGATAGACGGTGATCGGCCTCGCCGCAGTGATAACACAGCGGTCGGCGATCGGCCATGCGCCAGACGTCTGTCTTCCTAGCCGCCGGTTGTTCAGTGCGGACGAGCTGGGGTTGCCCTTCCCGATGTCGGAAAGTCTGCGGCTCTGGTAGGTCACGTCGAGATGGCGTCGAATACTCTCGGGCAGCTGGAGCCGGTCTCCGAGCTACCGCGGCGTAGGTCAGTGAAGGCTTCTCGGGTACTGCTGCGCTGGCAGGAGCCTCAGGTTGGAATGCCCGCTAAACTTCCTCGCGGACAACTTCGGCTATTGACAGCGAAGCAGGCTGGTGGGCAGCAGGCAGGAACTTCTTGATTTCCTCCCGGACGACGTCCCGGATGATGTCGCGGATGTCCGGGATGCTGCAGCTGAACGGCGAGAGGGCAGCGAAGCCGGGAAGTCTCTGGTAGTGTGAGGCCCGTGCGTAAAGGGCACGTTCGATGTTGGTGGCCTCAGTGATGAAACCTTCGACGGTGGTAGGCGGGCTCCACACGAGGCCCCCGAAGATGTTTTCTTTCACGCCCCACATTAGGACCCGCAACGTTTTATCTTCGGGAGCGGTTTGGTCGGCGCGGTTCATGAGGCGGAGAACGTCTTCGACGAAGCTTGTGACGCTCTCGTTTGGCCCTTGGTGTCTTGCTTGGAGAAGTTCTTCGGCACGCTGTCGTCGCTGCTGGTTGGCAAAGGTGCGTCGCAGCTCGGCCTGGAATTCTTCCCACGACGAAATTGACGCTTCGTGGTTCTCGAACCAGGTGCGTTCCGTGCCCTGCAGAGCGAAGTAGACATTCTGAAGGCACTGCTCCGGTGTCCATTGGTTATGGCGGGCCACTCGTTCGTAATGTTGTAGCCAATCCTCAACGTCCTCGTGGATCTCCCCGTGGAAAGGCGTTGGAGTCCGGGGTGCGACGGGCAGGTAAATGATGGTAGAAGCGGCCGGGGTCTGCGACTGCTGGTCGTCCATTGTCGGCCTCGTTGGCTGCTTGGTCCTGGGTGGCAGAAGTACGTGTTCCGGGTGTAGACCTTGGATGCGGCGAATGGATCGGGTGTCGATCTGGTCTTCGTTGGGTCCTCGGGAGCTTGGGTTCGGACTTGTACTGCGGGAACTCGGAGGGCTGCGCTGCACGGACATGCGGTACCCACCACCTCCACCAAAATGTCACGAATGACAAGGTGAAACAAAGAATAACTGGGGAAATTGAGACGTTTAATGGGGCGAACTTGTGCCCAACAATAAAAAGAAAACATAAGATTACAGCAGAGCGTCGCGGGCGTCGAAGTCGGCGAAAGAGCAGAGTCGAACGCTGAGGCGAAACCGACCCTGGCTCGCCACGCGAAGCCGCTTATGTACACGAGTGGGCTTCTGGAATAATCGGCGCAGAAAGTTCGACGCGTAGAACATTCGGACCTCGAACAAGCACCAGGATTCTCGAAATTACGAGAACACTAAGTTGCAGGGATAAACAAAAGACACGTCGCTCCCAGGAATCAAACCCTGGCTTTTCGCGTGGGAGGCAGGTACGATAACCGTTAGGCCACGCGCGCGCTGCCTCCCTGGCCAGCTGAGCGTGCGGCAATATATATCTTGGTCTTTGTCTGAGGTGGAAGTAAATTGGAAGTTACCAACGTTTAATGCTCTGAGGGTTATATATGCACGTTTTTGATATGTGTGTACATACGTGTGCCCTGTTGTACTCTGACCTTTATGCAGACCACCAACTGATGATTCTGGAACATATCATGGCATTTATGACAACACGTTTTTTTTAATAACTCTTACTAAATGCTTCAGCCGTCGTACGATGGCTGGGAGTGCTTTTTTACGAGTTTTGTAAATTGTGCCATTGTGTACTCTTCACTGTACTCACACATACCAGAAACATTGAATTGTGAGGGATGTTATCTTTTTATTTTTTTAACTATCAATGTAGTGACCAAACTACTGTTTGTTCATAAAACGCTTCAAATGCATGCAATGCCTGATGTGGCAGTCTTGTTGTCTTTGGTAACAAGTGCAAAGGCATGTGCACCAATACCAGTCATCTACTCAGCAATAAACTTCGTAGAGCGTTAAGAAATTTGTCTTATACGAATACCTGCTCAAGGGCAGCAAGCCTAGCCACTGCCAGCTCCACTAGTCGCTGCTGGTCTCTGATGAGTTCCTCGGCCACTGCGTCCACAGAATGCCGCTCCGGGTGGGGTGGGGGCGGTGGCGGGGGCAGCTGGGCGGCTGGCTTTCAGCTAAACACAAAGGCGATTGTGAACCAAGCTGGGAAGGACAATAAGAAAAGGCAGTTACTGCAGCCGGCAGCGACGAGTGTGCTATGACATCTCTTGGACAGTCCATGCATAATTAATACAACAAACTGGTCGATATCGAAACCGCATGCAGAAAAGACACAAGCTGCCCTCAGGGCAATTTCTGTTTGCAAACAATCATAGCGTAATAAGCCCCTCTCCCCCTCACTAACTACTACTCTTATGGTATGGAGTGGTTTTGTGGACACATGTGTCAGACACCATGTTCCTCATCTGCCTAGAGTCTCGAATTCATCCTGTTTCTGGGTTTTCTTTTGTTTGTTCATGTAGACAGAATATACGTCAACTAAAACATAAATATTAACGCATGCTGTAAGAGACACTTACCGTTGCCACTGGTTCCTGGCACTTCCCCAACAAATACACTGCTGCCTGCCGCAGCTGGCAATGGTACAGGCTGAAAGTGACGGGGTTCAGGTGAATCTTACTATCATCAAGCAATAATGAACAGTCGGGGAGACAAGAAAGCCAAGCTGTATATTTGGCATACCTAGAACCCTAGAGAAATCTATGATCAGATGCAAACGTGTGTAATTCACGTAAAGTGGCTGCAGCTGACTTCCGAGGACTTCATCCGACTGGCACTCTATAGAAAGGCTTCTTGTACCTGAACACACTCCCAGAGTTACACTGTTCGCCGTGTTACAACAGACATTCTAGTGATTTAACAATGTGTGCACCAACCATACCTATCACTGTCGACAACTGCTAAGAACAATTGCATTCCATGCGGTGGCACAGATCATGACATTTTGAGGTGAAGACGAGTATAACACATGTGCTGCAAGTACATTTGGACCCCATAACTGAACAGAAGCATCCAGATGAACATTCTAATCATGTCGGCATGTGCGACGATGCCTCACTATTAATAAAAAACTTTAAATGCAGCCTCTTTAAGTACAGTATTTATGCTGCAATCTTTGCCAGATATGCTCACGTGTTCTACCAAATACCTTTAGCAGCATGCTGCAACTGGTAGATTATCATCAAGTAATCGGCAATCATCAGGTAAAAGGTTAATAAATAAAAATATGTCTAAAATTACCAAATTGAGAAACTGCAACTCGATATAAGTTTCGGTTTCACGAAATCTGCAGACAATTAAATAATTTGTTCTGCAAAAGATGTCTGAAGGTGTGGGGCAAAAGCAAAAGAGCTCCTTAGCTGTGGCCCCGGAACCGCCGGTGCCCCGCAACCCTCCACGGTGTCAGATCCGATAATGGCAATTATTCTCCCGGCCTCGCCAGGTACTGTGCCTCCGCCCGTCCAGCTCAAAGCAAACGTCGCAATAGGAGTTTTTATTATTTTTTTCGGTCGAAAGTGTGGATTGAATTTAATTTTACAGACGTAGACTTACTCTTCTCCTTGGTGGTTTATTTGCAATGCTAACCTCAGTCTTCGGACCGTAAATGTGACACTTGTCATGCAATGGGTAACCTCCAACACCGCGAAATACGCCATATTTGCAAGCCATGCATCCAATATCAGAAGTCGGAAACACTCACCCGCTCTTCTTGCGGAACTCATCAGCTTTCTTTTTGGCGGCGCGCACCCTATCAGTCCAATAGTGCTGCCACCTTCTCCTGTCTTTGACGGCAGGTCCGATGGCGTTCAGCTCGGCGACGAACTCAGACCAGAGCTTATCTTTATCCACCTCTGTTTTCGTCAGCGCGGAATCAGCGGCTCCCAGCGCGATTTGGGGATGTTCTGCCATAATATTCAATAGTGCCACGCGCTGGGCTGCCGACATCCGTGGATCCAACCCTAACATTTTTGTTGTTTGCTCCATATTTGCCGTCAATCGTAGCAGACGACTAAACACTCCGAGTGAATGTGGCATTTATTATTTTATTGCAGATCACTGCAAACAACACAAATTTTCTAGTTTTTATTCACTGAAACTCGATTAGACCCACGTTGGAGCTCTAGAAAACTTTTATCAATGTGACCCTTCCTTTACAGGAGGGCTTTCGGAGTTCAGCTCTGTGACGAGCTGAACGTCCCAATCGCGTATTTATGGGCGTGGAGTTCACCCATCCTGAAATTTAGCATTGCCTCGCAGTATACGGAATGTTCCTCTTGTAAAATTTGTCATTTTTGCTCGCTGGGCCGGCGGAACCCACGATTGCGACGTGTCCGGCCTCTACCGCTTTGGCCCTTGAGTTGTAGCAGACGACCGTGGCAGACGACCGGAGCCTCGAAGCAGGCGCCTGCGCCGTAGGGAAAACGTAGGGGCGATTGGAGCTAGACCGTTGCCTAACTCGCGCAACGTGTAAGCCAAAGTGAGGGTCGGAAATGTAAGAAAGAATAGCGAAACTCGACACAGTTCGCCTCAGTGGGCAGGTCATTAAGAGCCTCCTTCCTTCGTGACGTGTTCTTGCCCGTTTTCTCACCGCCGTCCAACTTCGAGCCCCAGAAATGTCACGAATGACGGTGACGAGAGGCCGAACAGTGAACTAAAAATAAAGGTTTAATCGGCGAAATGGTGCCAAAAAAAGTAAAGAACGAGCGTCGAGGTAGCAGAAAGCAAGCGGCGATTCGGCGGAGTAACCGCAAGCGAGAGCGAGACTGATTCGACAAGGTCGCGGGAAGCTGCTTATCTACAGTGCGTCACTATCTCGAAAGTTCGGCAACGAAGATTCAAGCGTCGCGCGCTTCGGGGCGAGGATGAACTGGGACTTTCGAGAACAAGAAAGCAGGACGAAAGTTACAACCGGAACCAGAATAAACGCGAATCTTTTAGAAGTCCGTGACCAAGCGTTGCTTTCTCGGACCTACGGGCGGGAACATACAACTTTATTGATACCTACAAGACCAAAAAAGTATTCAGGATTCGTCTTACTTGTATAAAATTCGCTGAAGAGTTTGTGCGAGTGGGTCGAAGGTGTACATCCTCCATACCTATTAAAATAGCGATGCATATTTGGTATATTGCGTGCTAAATATTATTGAACATATTTCACCACTATGTAGTTTATTAGTGGACAATGAAATTGTCAGTGCTTTTCAGCCTCTGTTATTTTTTTCTAAGACCGTAGCTTAACCAGCACGCTCCATTTCATTGAGAGAACTTACGCAATTATACACACACAAAAAATGAAATAAATATTGACTGCTCCTGTACTGCTACGTCAATTTAAATAAAACATTCATTACTGCAAAATGATCACAGAAAACTGAAAAGAAACTCTTATTTATGTGTCAACGGAAATGGGAAGAGTGGTGGACTACCTTGGCCAAACATCGAATTAGAATGTAGATTCTACATTCAAAAATATGTTTATTATATTTCACAGAGTTCTTTCTTAAGGCAATATGAAATATGATTCGCATTGGCGATATTTTTAGTAGTGACTGCAGATAATAATGAGCCTGGAATGTTTTTGTATTATTGTGTTTAATAAGAAAATATTCGTATGATGCCTCTGAAAAATATGTTGTGGTCATTTCCATAAGTACACTGAGAGTGCAGTGTGCAGTTGCGACCACTTAAAAATGGCACAAAAGGTATGCCAAGTGCGAAGCACTTCCTCTACTACAGGATAAACAGCTGCAGTGGCCGACCAACGTCTCGAAGTGATGTCTAATGGCTTGCATGTCTTGAATAATGAGGTCCGAAAAGTAATACAGTATAGTCACGCTATCCTGAGCAACACAAAAATTGATGTCCCGCCCTGGATTCAAATTTTTAGTTAGGCAACTTCACAAATAAACATTTAAAGAGTCTTCGCGTTGTACTTGGAAAGAAATTCTGCTTGAAATTTAACGAACAGACATGTCGAGATTTAAAACGTAAAGAACCAGAAATTTCAAATATCTTAGCGGGATTAGAACGTTAGCACCAATAAAAACGCTCAGAGCCTAAAGCAAACAAGCATCATCACAAGAACAACTGCATACAAAGGACAACAGACCTTTTAAACGTAGTTCATAAGAGCAGCTATAAGCAATATCAAAACACAATCGAAGCCACAAGCACCAGAGAAGTTATACACTGGGCAAAACCGAACCCCGAAGCGGAGACAACAGGCGGAAACTTCGAGCGACTTCACGGTCAGCTATATGAGCGCCATCTCTTATCCGTTGGCATTCTATTATAAACTTCCGGTTTACGGCGGAAAATTTATTTAATAGGATGAGATACCTATTATTGTTGCTGCTTGCAGATTTCAAAAAATTATTCTGGTAAGGTGAAAGAAATATTTTGGTTAACTAAAGTTTCGCCCTCATACTTTGTTCTCATTCGGCGATGTTTTTTTTGTATTTTGACCGTTGAGAACAGTTGCGCGTCGGCTGCCGCGCTCGCGGATGCTTCGGCTGCTCGACGGCGCCTGTGCCAGCGGTGCGGTGGAGGATTTCGATTGAGGCAGCGGGCAGTGGCGTTGACTTGTTGGTGATCGGTGTATATCGCCTACCAGTACGCCGATCAAATGGCATCTTGTCTATTGGTCGACTGAGTGGTGCTCTAATTCCAGTTGCAACAGCTCTGCCAAGTTTTTAGGGTTGCCGAGTGACAAAAGGTAAAAGCAGGGGCTGCTATACTTCTGGTTATACAGTTTCGGATTGCCGAAAACTTGATGGTGCTTGTTTCAATACGATAGAATTATTGTAGAAGGTCAGAAGGAACAGGTCATTTATGTTAAGATGAGCAGTGTGGGGGGATTGGCGTTAACGCACCGCAGCTCGGTAGAACGTGGGTGGAGCAGCTCGTGCTGCAAAAGGAACCTGCGAGAGACTGTGGCAATTGAATCACTGTCGCTAATTACACCAAAGGTAAATGTGTGGTTTTATATCTGCCAATACTAGGATAGTCGTTTCGTGTAGATTTTATCACTTCGCTGTGCCGTGAAGTGAGCGATTTGTTTTGTATAAAAGCTTGCCTAATAAAAAGAAAATTTGCAAAAGAAGTTTGGACTTGAGCTCAGACTGGCGATGTGCGCCCATCTTAAGCTGCGAAACACCAGCGGCTGGGTGCACTTTGCATTCATTGATTGACGATCTAATGAGAAGTGGGTGTCACTGAACATGCACTGTTGCCGAGCCGATCTCAATCGAGCGACGCAAAGTCAAGTGCAATCGTTTTGGAAGTGCCGGACACACGTAGAGACAGGTATACACACTTCTTTTTCTAAAGAAAGATATTGCCAAGACAGGCGGCAATGTGAGCAGTTAACTCTTCTTTCAACATCGGCGACATTAGGATGCAAGTTCGTTTGGAGTTTAAGGTTGCTCCGAACGAACTTGCATCCTTTTGTCGCCGAGAGTGAGAGAGAGGGAAAGGAGGGACAACAATTTCAATGAGGTAGAGGGCTTATAGCCGCTTCTACCCCACAAGGCCGCTGCCATTTTAAGCAAATTTGACCACTCGTCACGTGACCAAACCAAATACATGACGTCACGGGAAAGATGGCAGCGCCCAGCTGCGGCTGGCCCCAGCTGGGCCGCAGCTTAACGGCTGCTTTGTTCGTTGTCGTTCGTGTCGGCCAGTTGATTTCAGACGCGGAAGCCGTCATATGAGGCCAATCGAAAGCGACTTCAGAGTTCAGCGTGGTGTCTTACGTAGGTATAACGTGAAAATTAGGAGGAACGGTGTGCATTTTGCTGGTGGCCGACGATGATATTGCCACGGAAGAGAGAGTCGGCCCTACGTTGGTCTGACTTCGGATTGATTCGCATACCGCTGGGATAAATTTTAAGGCGACGTTTCTGTGCTCTCGTTGAACATCGGAATCTTCGAGGTCACCAGTGAAGCGTGCGCAATATATTTGAATACACAGTTTAGTGACGGAAATGGCGTGAGTCGTGCTTGGCAGCGTGCAATCGTGGTGCCGCTTCGTTCAAATGACCGAAGGCTCACTTTGGTTGTGCGGCGCCTCAGAGAACTGCCTTCAAGCTGGCAGTTCCTGTGCCGTGCTTTAGGTGAACTTGTGCTGCTTCCTAAATTGTTCTAGCGTAGACGTGCAGTTTCACGGTGCATAGGTGTTGCAGTTTGTATTGATTCCGCTTGTGTGTCGCACGTTTCGTCGACACAAATTTCATCAACACTTGTTACGCGAATTGCAAGCTCAATGGACATTTTATCGCGCGTGTTATCTACCCAGCCCACCCGTTTAAGTCGCTTTGCAATGTCAAGTCTGCAGCGGCTCATTACCAGAAAAATGATCCCACATTCATTTCAGCTAATTTTGTCCACGGCTGTCGCCAGACTTCTAAGGAGGGGATTTATTCGAGCAGAATACCCCTAAAGCAATGTAGCTTCTTTATTGGTCAGAGATAGACTCTCTTCTGTCGGTTTTGTTATATTGTCACGGATGCTTGCTCCAAAGTGATTTTCTATCAACATTTACGATTCTGGAAAGTTCCAGGCCGTGCTCAGCTGTCATCATATATTCTGGGGAGGTGCTGCGTACTTTACCCATAGCCCTTCACTCTGCGTGCACCCTAGCGACTCCTCAGCCGAGTTGCCTGATAAAGGGACACAAGTAGCGGACTATCCCGCGTCTTAAACCCCTGGTGAGCAGTGAACCAAGTCCTAACCTGAGCCCGGCAGAAAAACCACAAGACGAGTGAGTACCACAAGGACGAACCTCGGCAATACACCATGAAGAACCTCAGATCCGAGCCAGTCACTGCTACCAGCAAGAACCACCGGCATTCTGTCTTTGCCAGAAAAATCGAGGCTGACTAAGCCAACAATGACAAACCTGTAGCAGCAAACCATGTCCGCTCCCACCATTGTTTGCATGCCCGTCGCACCAAACACACTCCGACGCCCTTTCACGCAAGGTGTATGAAGACGTCGAGGGCTGGATTGAACAATACGACCGTGTCGCCCACCACAGCTAATGGACAGACAATCACATTCTGCAGAGACCTATATTTCTCGTGGAAGAAACTTCCAGGCACTGGTTTGAGAACTACGAATCCTCCTTAACGCCGTGGGAAGTTTGCAAGAATGAGCTGAAGTGCCAGCCACCATTGACGAGAGAGAGCCGAATTCATGATTCTGTCTAGGACAAGGCCCCAACGAGAGCGTCACCACCTTTGTGGAGGATGTCTTGCGCCTGAGCGAGCACCACGCCAACCCTGGTGCTACAGAAGACAAGTAAGCTAAGAATCCCATGTCTTCATGTGAGGAACAACACCTGCAGCAGCCTTGTCCGCAACCCCACGACAGCAGCCGAGGATTCATATTACCGAGGCTTCCAACATTGAGTTTACAGTGCAGGCCCGAGCCTGTCACTATCAGCAACCTCCAGCATTGGCCTGCGAGCGTTCGTGCCAAACGACCCTCGACCACGTCTCGAGGAGCGACTATGGGACATTGAGGATTATCTTCGGCGGCCTTTGTCCTTGGTGCCGACTTTATCCCGAAGCTTCTGATCCCCATCACCTGGACGAGAGGTAAGCACGACAAAGCAGGTGAGCGGCAATGCAAAGACAAATGATTTAGTGTCGGTTGTCGTCCAAGGACAATGCATGATAATTTGCTAAAACCAATTATCTGGGCGCTCAACGAAGCATACATTTTTCAACTTTGAGGGATAATACCGCTAAATGACTTGAAGAGATAGAATGGTTGGTTGTTCTCAAAAGTGGACACCAAGAATAACCCGACATCACTTTGCCACACGAGACTTACACAAGTTGCAGTGGTCGCGGGATGCGGAAGAAATCGCCATTACGAAATGGAAGGTAAATGGCTTGGATAGCAAACAAACATTGTTGCCAGCCATCAAGTCAACGGTAGAGCAAAAGGCACAGCCACCTAAGCAACTTATATGCCCGAGCTTTGCTGCATTGACGCAAAAAACGAACAGGGAAATTCGCGGATTAGAAGCCAGCCCTGCAGGTTCAGGGCATCAGATATCAGGGCCTACATGACGTACGATTACAAGACGGCATCAGTTGGTCAAAGTTGCCACTCGACCAAACTGAACAGCGACGTGCCAGGAGTGTCATCCGACAACAAGAAGCACAGGTACTACGACTGAACGCGAGACACGAGAATCGCAGATAGAACTCGTAATGGAATTATTTGCTAAGAATACATAATTATGTACTTAAGTGGAAATAAACATATTTGGTACACTAACGAAATAAACATATTTACGCTTGCCTTTACACCTTCAGAGTCTACACACCAAGAACTGTGTTCACTGCATGCGGTGGAGCTTCTGAGGACACTTGCCTCTCTAACCCCCCCCCCCCCTCCTAATATTAATAACTGGGACAAACCAGACTGGCAGACTTGTTGCATGAGAGGCAGCACTCCTTCTTACCTATCCTGAACATGTGGTGAACCGAAAGAAAACGCCAGTGATGTGAAAATGTTATTTATTTATTTATTCCCTTCAAAGACCTTTGGAAGCATTGTGGAAAGGTTATTTATAACTATACACGCATTATAATACCATCGTAGCACACTAACATTAATAAGCACAAAACGGGACCAGCTGCTGAAAATAAATATTACACTCTTAAAAATAATTATTGCTGTAACTTCATAATTACAAAGTAGGACACATCTCTAAGCATCTCGTTAAATAGTATGTATTGGTGCATTTATATACAGCATGACACTTCTTATACATATGACACAATAGACCATTTGCAAAACCTTATCAAGCAACACAATTGTCAGTCTGTCACCATTTTTTTTGGCGTAAAGCACACGAATGGGCCCCAGTTCACGTCGAATGCTAATGCAGCATTCGAGTCCAATAGGTGGTGAGCCGAGTTTATAGTGATGGCTGACATCACATTCTTGTCGAACAAATACCCATAGTATGATTGAAGGCCTTCGGTAATTACAGTAGTAGCTCCTGTAATTCGTTTCCATCACAATTTGGCAAACGGCAAAGGCTACAGTCTCGGTGAGTCAATATGCACGTTGGAGAGAGACACATGACAACATATCATCAGAGAACACGTCTGCACACATTTGTCGCACACTTCACTAAGTCTCTCTGATTGGCTCGAGGGGACTGTGGCGGTTGCCCTTTTCCAAGTTACGGCGAAACGAAGTATAGGCAGCATACACCTTTAAAAAAAGGCTATTGCAGACTGAAAGGAATGGTAGTCAACATTTTTCAACAAGACTGCTTCTTCGAGCAAAGAAAGGAACACAAATATGAGTCGTCTTGTCCAGGTAATTAGAACAAGCAAATAATTGACACACTAATACAATGCACTCTTGATCACAAAAGCTATTTCTGCAATAAATCCTGCGAAAAGAAATATCCTGTTAATGTTTTATTTCCGAGTTGCATTACATTTAACGAATTGATATCTGAAATTTTATCTCTCAACCTCTAAACAGTGGGGCTGCTTTTTTTAACGATTCTAGATGTTAGTATAATGGGCTAGACAACCATCTAAGAGGCGTACGATCACATACATAGAGGTTACTGTGGATTATTGATACCGATCGGCAAGGTAAAGAGCCTACTAATACTAATTTCTAATGGACATCGGATTCAACATTTTGTGCACTGGTCAATAAATGTGAAGACTTGCTGTGCTCAGGAGTTCCAAGGGGAAAAATAAACTGTTTTAGGAACATAAGTAATTAACTTTTTTGAATGATTGGTTCCAGTGCTTAGTAGGAGTTCGCATGCACATCAATTTGACAAACGCTAGCTTTTCACTTCGAAAAAGTATTGCGATCGAATGTAGAATCGTCAATTTGGACAAAAGGTTAAAGTTCACAGGAGCTTCCTCGCTAAAAGTTGCTGTGATTATGCAGTTACCTCGGGCTGAAACGAATTCCCCTAGGCCCTACGTCTGACACATACGTTTCGCGACGATTCTCAGACATTTCAACGTTCAAACAAAGCTAATATGAATGCGAAAATTTCATGCTAAAAGCACTCGAAGTTCTATCGATCCTTGACCACATCCGGGAAACCGAGCACCGGTACGGCGATACGGCTGATGCCGTCTCACAGGTGTTGATATCCAAATGATCAAGAGCGATCTTTCGCAAAGAGTATAAAGTCTCATGGTAATAAACCCGAGACTCAGGAACACAGAAGGGGACGAACACAACTCAACGTCTAAATTGAGACGTTGTGTTGTCTTCGTCTCCTTCTGTGTTCCTGAGTCTCGGGTTTTATTACCATGAATCATCACCAGCTCGCTTGTTTTTCAATCAATAAATCAGTTTATTTTCGTCTATATGTACAGACGACAGGGGCATGGGCAAAAAGCCAACACATGTTGGCTTGACTGGGCCCCACCCCCGTTTTCTTGGCAGAGGCGGATAAGCAAATTGTAAGAAAATGTAAACAAAATCGATAATTATATAGCAGGAAGACGAGTAAGAAAAAACAAAAAACATGTAGACACTTGTAACCGGGAAAAAGAACACTGATATCATAATGCACTATACAAAAATAAGTGAGCTACAAAAACATATTTTTGATGGCACGAGGTGTTAGTGTTTCTATGGTGAAGTTGTTGCTCCTTAGATTGTTCAATATTGATGGGAGGTGGTGTCTCAACATCTGCGTTCCATAGTTTGTTCTGCTGTATGGTACCTTCCAGACATCCTCATTACGAGTAGAATAAAAATGTATACTTCTAGCTAGACCAGCGATCTCTTGAAATAAAGGATTATTCAGTTTAATGCCCGCTGTGTATCTTAAAATTATTGTGTAGTCATACAGGTTGGTAACTGGAATGATATGCAGAGTCTTAAAAAGGGGCTGTGTATGAGAATCATATGGGGCATTGACGATACTCCGTATGGCCTTTTTCTGAGAGACATGAAGATTGTTTATATTGGTTAATGTTGTGGTTCCCCAAACCAGATGACAATAATTTAGATGTGAAGAAAATAGAGAGTTGTATAAAAGGAGTTTAATTTTTACTGGGAGGTCGAAGCGAAACCTGTTAAGAATGCCAACGGCCTTCGAAATCTTGCGAATGAGACCTTCAATGTGAAAATCCCATGACAGATTTTCCTGAAAAATTACGCCTAGGGTTTTAGTACTAGGTACTATTTCAATGATGGAGGGCCCAAGAACAAGGTTGTAGTCGAAAACCATAGACTTATTCTTCGGTTTAAAAAGCACTGCCTTAGTTTTGGAAGTGTTAATAGGGAGTGAATTTACAGAGCTCCATTTGTGAAGCGAGTCAAGAGTATGATTTGCGACTTGCGCGAGCTTTTCCTTATCTTGAGCAGAAAAAAATAAGCTAGTGTCATCGGCGTATATAACATAAGTTGCCTCCGTACTAATTTTGACAATATCATTGATATATATATTAAAAAGTAGAGGACCCAGTATACTTCCCTGAGGAACACCGGCAGTTAATGATTGTAAACCTGAACGCTGATTGTCGATGAAAACACACTGTTGACGAAATTCTAAATATGAAGCCACAACGTCAAGAGTTACCCCACGAAAGCCGTAAAACTCAAGCTTTTTAAGTAGAGTGATATGATTAATGCGGTCAAATGCCTTAGAAAAGTCCACAAATATACCGAGAGTGGTACACTTTTCTTCAAATGATTTCAAGATTATTTCTTTCTAGGTTAGCAAGGCAAGTTCAGTCGAACGCCCCTTTCGAAAGCCATACTGCGAGGGGGTCAGAATAGAGAATTGGTTGCAAAACGAAGATATTCTGGTGTGGATGAGTTTTTCCAGGCACTTAGAGAAGACGGGTAAAATGGAGATAGGCCTATAATTGGATTGATCATTCTTGTCGCCACCTTTAAAAATAACCACCACCTTGGCAATTTGCATTTGACGCGGAAAAGTACCCGAAGAAATTGCAACATTGTAAATGTGGGATAATACTGGCGCTAATAAGTCCAGAACGTATTTAACAGGCCTAATTTGAATACCGTCAATGTCACTTGATTTACTATTTTGGATGGAATTGAATGTATTGAAAACTTCGTATTCGTCAGTAGGGTGAAAAAAGGCACTGCTTTCATTGCGAGTTTCTAGGTAGCTTGTCGACAGAGGGTTATGACTGCTATGAACACTGTTAGCGAAATAGTTGTTAAACGATTCTGCGAGTTCTTGTCCGCGGAAAATTCTATCACCAACTTTAATTTCTAGAATGCTATTGTTTTCAAGAGATCGATTTAGGAGTTGATTTACTATTTTCCATGTTTTGTCTACTCTTGACATTGTGGCTTCATTAAATAAAGAGTGCAAATAATTTTTTTTGCTTGCCTAAGCATTTTAGTTAGTCTATTTCTATGTGTCCTGAACTTTTTTAAATCGCCAGGCTTTCTAGTATTTATGAATTTATGGTATAATTTATTTTTTATACGAATCATCTTGAGACATTCTTGGGTTACCCACGGCTTATGAGTGTTTTTCTTTTGTTGGATTGGTTTATAGTGAAAACTACTGTTATATGCTTCCAAAAAAAGAGCTAGGAAATTGATATACGCGTCATCAGCGGAACTTGAGTAGTATACTGGGTTCCAGTTTACGTCACC
Organism: Ixodes ricinus; assembly: GCA_037355805.1. NCBI lineage: Eukaryota > Metazoa > Arthropoda > Arachnida > Ixodida > Ixodidae > Ixodes > Ixodes ricinus. The sequence goes on along the minus strand of JAZHYW010039771.1, from coordinate 8,070 downwards.
AATCAAGGACTTAAAGGTTTCGAGTGTCTGAGAATTTATATCTCGAAACACACGAATGCCTGCAGGTGTATTACAATGAATAACATTGACGTTGCTTGCGATCATGAATATTGGCAAATGATCACTTATCTGCACACCAATGACACCGCCATATGCGCTACCTAAATCGGTATTGGTTATGAATAGGTCGATAAGCGTGGATGAGACACTTGTAACATGCGTTGGCGATGTAATGACGTTGACACAGTCGTTTGAATCAAGGACACTTTTAAATGAACATTGCACACTTGAGGCAGTAAGCATGTTGACATTAAAATCCCCACCCACAAAAAGATTATACTTATTTACACTTGAAAAATCTAGAAACTTATCAAAATAACACAAAAAATTGTTAGAGTTTCCACTTGGGGGCCTATACACCACACTAAAAATATTTTGCGCACACTTCAGCGTCAGAATCTCAAAATCAGCACATATGCAAGAAAACTCAGTAACAAGTTCGCAGTCGAAAGTAGCTTTTACACAGATCAATATTCCTCCACCCCTTTTGCAATCACGATTTAAGAAAAACGTTTTGTATTTATTCAGTTTCAGTACCTCCTCCTCACTTTGGTACCAGGTTTCAGTAAGCATAATTACGTCGAACGAGAATCCAAAGTCTTGGAACAATGCACACAGTTCGTCCTCTTTATTACGCGCAGAACGCAGATTCGAATGAAAGAAAGATATCGATTTTCCTTTAGTGGATGTAAAAAGAGCGGTTATTTCACTTGGCGTAAGATGTGCGTGAGCAGCCATGATGAAGAAACAAGACTACAAGAAAAGATATGCCGAAGTTGCTACATCATCTTGGCAAGATCGCTAGTGCTACTGATAGGGACAACCCGTGACTCATCCGTTTTCCGTGCGTAGATTTTCCCTCCCCTCGTCCACGCCGATTTCCACTTTAGTTCGTTCTTTTTGGCGATTGTCATGCCAAGCAGTTTTTAGCTTAAGTGTTATTGCAGTTAATAAAGTCTCATTCCTTCATATTTTCACATCACGCCTGCGTCAGCAAGCTACGAAGAAACCCGAAAGTCGACGGAGACAGCGCTCATCGCGGCTACCGCGCTCCAAACAAACTCGCATCTGCCAGCTCATGGGCGCTCCCATCTTACCGATGATGTCACGGCTCTTGTAAGGTCACATCACGAGTGGTCACATTCGCGTACAACATGGCGGCAACCGTGGGGTGTCACTTCCGAACTTCCGGTTTATCACTCTAAGCCCTCTACCTCGTTGAACACTTCTCACACCCTTCCCCATAACCTAGCGTTAGCCATGGCGACAGCACCTGTATTGTTTTGTTTGCATTTCTTATTGTTTTTGGAGAAATCCAACGCCCGACAGGGAGATTTGGCGCTGCCGTCTTCAATTGGAGTCCCAATGGGAGGTAAAGGAAGATTCCGCCGGTTGACAGAGATCTCAAAAGCAGACGAGTATCACACAACAATAAGTCCGCCAGCGCTTATCCGCTTCCAGACATGTACTCGGAAACATCTCGCTCCGCATGGGAAAGTTTAATACTGAGTGGAAATATGTTCAGTTATGCACAGCGTATCCGACCATCCCTTTCGACTAAGGGCGTCAGGGCGAAATTTTATTATAATCTCGAAACGCGAACTCGCGCTCCGGCCTCATAGAAAACGTAAGCCCCCAAGGTTTCGGCTACGCACGTTTTACCAAACTCATATTGCCCGATGCCGCCGACCGAGGCTTATAATGCGCGGAGAGAGGCTTTCGATGAAATTTCGCTAGTTTTGTCGAAGGAACGAAAACGGAAAGCTTTCGATGAAACAAACTCGCATTAAAACACCGCTCTGGCGACGAAGAAGAATTTGAATATGAAACATCGTTTGATGAACTGATAGCTAAACTGCATAGTTTCGAAGAACTGGGCCGAACTTGCTTCCGTTGACACTAACACGGGCGAGTACGCGCCCGACCTAGTCGGACAGCTCGATAGGCAAGCGCCTATCGTGCAGGGCAACCAACGGTTTTATGAACAGTTACCAGCTAGCCCAGCCCTGCACAGCTCACCAGCACCCAGCCAATGACGAACAATAGCAGTTTAGGTTGTTTGGAAACTATCGCCGGAGCCTGCTATGCCCTACTGCCTTACGTTTTGCTGAGAAAGTTTCAAATGAGGGTAAGCTGCTGCTAGATTCTTGGTGACTGGCGGTAAACATTAATTCTGAGCATCCACACTTAAAATCACAAGAAAAATCATAATTACAGCGCTGGTCGAAGCCCCGAATGCTAAGTTTTTTTTTGAGGTAATGCCAAAGCAAGAAAATGGCAAGGTGTGAGCAGTTCCTTGTTTATTTATTTGGTTGCCATTAAAGCAATATTCTGCTACATGCTTCACTAAGTCAATGAGGAACTTACGCACACACCGTAAATGGGTACTTGTTAACAAGGCGTTTTCTGGCCATATTCTTTTTTCACGTCTTCCTTAGGGATTCATCGCTGGGCAGCTGATGGAAAGACACGCCAGAAGCCTTCCCAAAAGTTGACGTGTGGTTCTGGACACAAGAATACACCAAAAGGCTACGAGGAGCACACCACTTTGAGCAGCGTGTTAGCAGGGCGGAGCAGCGCGAATTTTAGGGTGCCAGCTCCCTATGCAGAAAGATGAACATGCTTTTTCTTGTAACGGACAACGCCATATGAAAACGAAGATCGCGAATCCAGACTGGCTGTGATGGTTGTTGCAGCACAGCTGCCTGGGTAGCAACGGTGTTTGTATAGGGAAACCTTGGCTTTACTTGGTTATTGTGGGCATGGTTGAAGCTTGGCTGGTTTAATCAAACTGCCGAATGCAGCGTACTACTTCCTCGAAGAAATGAGGACTGTAGACGGTGGAGTGTTTTTATTTGGTTTCCTATTAAACTGCTCAATAAGTGAGCAGTTTAATATAATCCATGGAGGCTACGTTTGATAGCTGCATCTTGGAAAGGTTCACGTAAAAGTTTTCAAACCATTCACATGCAATGAAGTGATTGTAGCAGTATTCAAGAAGGACGAGAGGAGACCACCATAATAGTGTACTAGAATGAAGAGGTGTGCCGTCCGGCGGTCGTGAAAGTGTTGGGAAATGCGATCACGCCTGTGGGGGCGCTGTGGGGCAGTGCGTGACCATCTAAAGGCTCACAGTGGCCTGAAGGTCGCGGCAAGAATGCTTTGTATGAATGAATGAAAAAAAAAGTGAAAAGCCGTTTCACAACTCCTGTAACGCCGAATTAGAGCCGCAAATATTGTTTAGGAGTAGGGAAGGTGACTGAGGGAGGGGTCAACTGGGGGCGGGGGTGTCACGTGACCTGTGGTGTCACGTGACCTCAAGAAGGGGGTCACGTGACCTTGGGGAGGGGGTCACGTGACCTCGGGGGGGGGGTCACATGACCTCGTGGAGGGGAGGTCACGTGACCTCCCCCTGCCCGAGGTCCTCCCGAAGGAACCTGAGTCCTCCCGAGGTCCTCCCGAAGGAACCCAGGTCCTCCTGAGGTCCTCCCGAAGAATCCGAGGTCCTCCCGAGGTTATCCCGAAGGAACCTGAGGTCCTTCCGAGGCAATCGGCGGGACCTCAGGAAGGCGGCCACGTGACCACAGGGAGGGGGGTCACGGCCGGCCCCCTCCCCGGGTCACCGAGGTACCCGAGGTCCTCCCGAGGTCCTCCCGAAGGAACTTGAGGTCCTCCGAGGCCCTCCCGAAGGAACCCAAGGTCCTCCCGAGGTCCTCCCGAAGGAACCCGAGGTCCTCCCGAGGTCCCTCCCGAAGGAACCCGATGTCCTCCCGAGGTCCTCCCGAAGGAACCCGAATTCCTCCTAAGGGAACGCGAGGTTCTTCGGGAGGACCTCAGATACGTTCGGGAAAATTTACCCATAATGCACCGCGCGGTTACGCCCACGGTGACGGCGACGCCGACGCCGCTTTAGCCGGAAACGGAAGCCTAAGAGCTGCGCTCTAAAAGGCTCGAGGTACACCTAAGCATTTTTTATGAGTTGTGAATGGGCGCGTTCATTAGCGGCTCCCTCAGCTCCGAACAGAGTCACTCGAGTCGGAGTCTTCGGAGCGCCTACTGAACGGCAAAAAACCGCGTGTCCAAACCTGCTTCTACGCAATTTCCGCTTCCTCCCCTGTGCCAGACGGTCTCCGCATAAACTGGAAGCAGACGATGGCGAGCGCGATCGCTTTTATTTGACGCCGGTATTGAAGAAGTCTTGACTAGGTAGTTGAAGAAAAAGCAGGTGATTGTACACATCAGCGCTGCTGTTCGAAGCGATGCAACGCGATCCAGCCTTCGCTTGGCGGTACAAAGGCAGCAACTGTTGCAAAAACCGACAAAAACGTCGTCAGCACAAGCAAAATATAGGAGCTCGGCGAATCAACGCCGCCGGTTGCGATACTTTTATACGCCCATACGTTTGTTCTGCCCTTCGAAACGAACTTCCTATAAAATGTATTTGTATAGACACGGGAAGTTCGGCCGCGCTCGGCGATCAAGGTTTTGTCGGTTGAAGCGAGCGTCAGCCAACGTGAGCCCCGATTTAGCTACGCAAACAAAACATTAATCGGGATCATGCTCTGCGTAGTGTCCAACCAGCTCAACGAAGTCGCCGTTCATACCCTGCCTTGTTCCGTTGAGCGCGGACAGGACTATCACCAAGTTTCCGTGCAACGGTGATTAAGACAACGGCGTCAAATGAACGCTTACGTTGTTTATCAGCATATTCAAACCCAACAAAATACGGTCCAATGCATTTTCCGAAAAGAGCCTTACCTGAAAAAAGAAATTCGAACGCGTTATTCGTCTTACCTTGAGCACTCTTCATTAACAAATGCGAGCAAACCTCACACCCGCTACAAAACCGACGCGGCTTAACCCGCCTTTTTTTTTCTCTTTTAGGCGCCGGAACTTCGTCAGCCATCCGAAATTATGTCATGCCTCTCTCCTTTCACTCCTGGTGCACCGTCTCCGGAGACTGTGCACGGAGCGTGACTCCAAAAACTCGTAGTAACGTGCACGGGAATTCGCTTTCTGCCGTCTAGTGGAAGGAGCGCTGACTCCTTGACTCCTGGAGCCGCTACTGAACGCGCCCAATGCGAACACATGCAAGTCGCTCGTCCGCTTCCTTTGTCGTCTGCTCGTCCACTCCCATTGTCGTCTGCTGCGTACTAGAGCGCGCGGGCTTCGGGATCTCGGAGGCTACGGAGCAGCCGCCGACGCGCAGCCAGCCAATGGAACCCGAGGTTCCATGGCCTGAAACAAGGAGCCGTTTTCGCGCTCAGAACTGATGACGTCATCTCGCTCCATGAGACAGTTAATACTTTCGCATTAATAAACTAAGATCGATTGGTGGATCCTTAGGGAATGTGTTAGCATGACGGTAGGGAAACGCCACACCCGTTCCCCTTCGGGAAACGCTGAAGCTGATCCTTTCACTTTTTTTGTGTTTTGCCTTTCTCGTTTGCTATCCCATATGATTCCTCTATTTCTGCTACCTCTTTTAGGCTTTGTTATGCGGTCAGTGTTAGTGTTTCCCAGAGGAGAGATGTTTGTGCTGTTTCCCATGGGTCGTGCTAACGCAGTCCCTAAAGATCCACCAATGGATCTTCTTTTATTGTCTTTTCGGCGAATCGGGCTTCCCGAACCCGTTCACCCCAGCCTCTGTCGCACGCAAACACCAGTCGGCTTGCAGCTTCTTGCGCCGCATTTCGGCCAGCCGAGCTCGATGCTGCTTCCGGTCCTCTGTCTCGTTCTCCTGCAAGTTCAGACTCGCTCCAGCATCCGCGCACGCATTAGCTTCCGTCCTGTGACGTCGGCTCCCTCTAGCCTCGCCGAGCCGCGCGCGCCCCATGACGTCGCCTTTCTGTCGCCTTCGTCCTTCACTACTCTTCTCCTCTCTACGCAGCGCGCTTCCCTTTCCACTGTTTTGTCCGCAGATGGACGTCGTCAGCTTTTCCCTGTCATGTGGCTACAAATACTAACGCAATAAAATTAAGGGAGATCCATTGGTGGTCCTTAGGGAATGCGTTAGAAATAAACTTTGGAAACGCCACACATGTCACCCTTTAGACTGCGCGGTCAATGACACCTTCACCTTTCTATTTTGAGTACTTTTTTGGCTTTTCCTTTTTCTTCCTTTATTTTTGCTGCCTCTCTTTGGCTTCGTTGGGAGGTCAATGTTAGTGTTTCTCAAAGGAGGACTTGCGTGGCGTTTCCCAAGGGTCATGCTAACCCATTCCCGAACAATTCACCAATGGATCGTCCTGTAATTTGTTCCACCTTAGGAGGTTTCTTTCGCTGGCGCTGCTTCCGATCCGCTGTTTTTCCACCCGCCTTTTACTCCTAGCAGCGGCATCCGCTGCTTGACGCTGCTTTCGCTTTTCAACGGTTTTGGCAGACCGCCACAGTCAACTTTCCAAGGAAGGGGGCCGGCCAGGATGGTAACGACCAATAATCAAACGCCCAAAAATGCCGACACAAACGTTAGCAGATAAAAAAAGCAATGCCGACACCACTATAGAAAGATATGCTTTTCTAAAACAAATCTTACAAACAAAAGTCTTCGTTGCTTAACAGACACCTTCGTTCACAATCCGTCTTTTTTAGCCGCCTACTTGAACCTGCGCTGGTACTTAGTTCACACTCCATTCTGTACCCCAAACGACGGAATACACACTCCGGACACCTGCACCTTCAGACTGGCCCCAGCATCAGCGCTGCCCATGAGCTTCCGCCTTGTGAAATCGCCTCCTTCTCGCCTTTGTCCTTCACTACACTCCTCTCTGCGCGGTTGCGCTTCTCTATCCATTGTTTCGTCCATAGATGGGCGCAGTCGGTATTCTTGGCTTGTAGGTACTAATGCTGATGCATCAAATTTTCCAGCCTAACACGCACCCGTGTGAAAAAGCGCAGCTATGCGCGAGCGGCAGAAGCCTACAATCAAAGTGCAAATACCGTTTGGGAGCGGTCAATGACTTACATAGTCGCGCTTGTTTTATTTTTGCTTCTTTACCCAGTCAAAAAGTTTATCAGACCTGTTTGGCGTGTTGTGGTGTTTCCTGGTATAAACATCAGACTCGCCTTATGTGTCTTCGTGTCTCATAACGAGCTTAGTGGGTTATGGTGTGCACACCACACCAGACCTTTGTGTCCTCGTGTGCCCATCAGGTCAACTTATCGTGTGTTTGTGTGCTCAGTACAGCAGCCTTGAGTATCCTGATGTGCACATCAGATCAAATTAGTGTTTTGGTTTGCAGACCACATCAGCCGATTGTATACAGAAGTGCACATCCGATCAGCTTAGGGAAAGCTGTGATAGCCTTGTGTACTCAAAAGTGCACTTCAGATCTGCTTGGCGATAGATGTGATAACCAATTGTAGCCTTATGTGCACATCAGAGCAGCTTAGTGTGTTTTGATGTGGAATCAACCACCGAAAAGTGTTTCGTGGTGTGAAAATCTGGTGAACATTGTGTACCTGCTCTCCAGCACAAACCAGTTTAGTGTTAAAAATGCGCACAGAATATTTTGCCGTAACTTCTATGAATCAACATTTTTGTGGTTTAATACTTATAAGAAAATCAAGATCTGGCAAATGCATTTTTTTAATATCCCCAAAGAAAAAAGTGGACCTTCAAAAATAAAAAAAATATCGCACATTGCTATGCTACTGTCTTGCATACGAAAAGCGTTCTAGAATCATAACCGTTTAGCGATAGTCTGAGTTCCCAGACGCCAGACGCCAATGTCGCGGGGCTTTTTATTCTATACTGTAATGCATACCATGTGCACAGTTGGTAGTTCTTAGAATGAAGCGATACTGCAAATAATTGGGCCGGCTGATAAGCCCAGCGATCTGCCAGAGCCTTCCGTACTTTCGAGATCCTCTCCTTCAGTGCGCAGAGATGGTGGAGCTCCCCTCGTCCACTTCGATTCTTCTCGGCTACCCTTTGTTCACATGACCTTCCTGGTAGCCAACCGGCGTCGAGCAGAATTCTCCTGCTCTCCCACCTTTCAACCACTGACC
>JAZHYW010039770.1:0-48113 GCA_037355805.1 Ixodes ricinus | reverse complement strand
GGGAATCCTCCGGCACGGGAAAAGGGGGGTCAGAGGACCAAGGGCGTCATGGAGAAGGTTATTTTTTGCTTGTTTTTTGTAACTTTAGCCTTTAACTTTTGAAATAAAGCGAATTCGGAGAAAAGAAAAAGTTCACTCAGTTACTACGTTCAGTGCGCTCAGGTTCAGTGCAAATTAAACAAAAACAGTAAAAACAAAAGTCGTTGCAGGGCCCCTTTAAGCCGCGGTCACACACTGCTAATACATCGTACAAAAGAGAGTCTACAGACACTGGCAGAGGCGTATTTCTTCGTGTCACATTCAAAAGCAGTCTGCAGACATGTTCCGAAGCAAGCTTGAGACGTGTCCGCAGATAATTCTGTCATCATGATCAGCAGTGAACACCTTGCATGATGTATAGGAGCAGTGGGCCGTGGCTGCTGACAAGAATAGGGTGCCTTCATGTGCGCTTTGCTTATGACATCTGACCACTTCACTAGACAGACGCTGTAAATTCGCTACCAAAGACTTCATTGATTCTATAGTCGTTGACCAAAACTGTTTTGGTTTTCTTATGTTTAGTTGTACGATCTAAATTCTTCCCTCTTTTGGTTGTTCCTTCTTTGCTGGCATCTGTGGCAGCGTCGCCCGAACACCTGCACCGCTGCCGAACGGCCCGCGCCAAGAGCGCGCGCTGTGCTGCGCGCGCTCTGTCTGTCTGTTTGTTTGTTCGTTTGTTTTTCTTCTATTTTTCTCTCTCTTTCTGCTTCGAGAATTAAAACAGTCTGCAGTGTGACTCCGACTCGGCTGGTCGCTTTCTAGGCCGCCTTCTCAGGTTTCTTTTGATCTCACCAACATCCAAAGCAATCTGTTTCTGACCCTCGAGCATGCAGCTGTTGCTAATAGTTTCAGTTTCAGGCCCAGGATTGAGCTTGACATCGCCGCTAAGATAAGTATACAATAATGCAATCACACTCCAACACTCGAAGATCATGTTACACAAGCCACGTGGGCTCGGCAGCACTATCAAGGTGATACAATCGTGTTGAAAACACTTGTAGAAGTATTTTCTACTAACCTGTACCGTAGAACAGGAAGCGATAAGACATGGACTGACAAAGCCTGGCAGATCGCCACGAGAAGTGGCAGCCAAAATAGAAAGGGTGGAGCGGCAGACAACGGATGAGGGAGAGCCACGTGACTGGCGCCCCGCTGCGGCGAGACGCCGAAACACACTTCTCCCGAGCGAACAAGTGTGTTTCGGGTCGTCGCCGCTGCAAAAGCTGTGCGCTGACGTCCAGGTTCTCCCAGAAATGGCCCTCTGGTGCTCTGTGCTACCAGATCCTCGCGCTCCTAATCTGCGACCGAGCACTCCATGGCTCCGTCGTCGAACTGCCAGGCTTTGTGAGTATAGGGGAGGCGATGGCTGCGCTCGTCGAACGCGTTAAAACGCGGAACGCAGGCGTTTGCGTTTGGCTTTCGCATTCGAACATATTCGACGAGTGCAGTGGAGATAAAGGCTGCTAGCTTTAGGTCTACCCACTAATCCTTCGAACCAAAGCTCGGCGTTCTGACGTCACCGTGCGCTCCCGTCTCCTCCCCCCCCCCCTCACTTTCTCGGCGCATGATTTTGGATATTTAGGTAGATTATAAATAAATAAATGATTGAATCAACCAATCAATCCAATCTTTATTTCGTTTCTGTTTTTAGAAACAAGGGACCCGAACAAAAATGTGCTGTAGTGACAGCTTGACGAATTATGATAAATATGTATCATACTTAAGAACAGCACACAGTGGAGTGGAGCTATAGCTTACCAACTAGCTCAGCTCTCCACTTTATACTATAAAAATGTATCTTACTCTTCAGTCGGGTAGGTTTTTACCTGGACGTAGCACGTGCTGATGCAGAGACGCAAGATTGCAGACGGTGTTCCGTTCCCTTGAAGCCTGTCAGTGGCGTCGCCGAGTGACTTCAGAGGGCCTTGGAGCTCAGCCAGGCGAGACTGGGCGAAGATGGGAGGTACCGCATCGATAGCCCCGCTTGTCCGGGATGTGTCGTTGTGCTCTTGCACGAGCTGCTTGCCAAACGTAAAAAGACATCTGCCCGAAAGGATTTCGGGTCAAAGTTGAGCCCACAAACGTCGTGGGATGCTTTTCTTGAAAGTCTACGAAAGTATACCGTCTCAAAACGCTGCCAGCCTCGTTATATCAGCACACGGGATTTCTAAGCCTCTTATATGACATGGTGTGTGCATTACATGTACGCTGTTATATGTACTACAATTATTTTGAGTTCATATACGAGAGAAGACTTATGACTATCTCATCCCCGCGACTAATCGTCTCCTTTTAGACCCTTGGGAACGTTGCTGTCTTAGGTGGACATTATATCTGCCAGGTAACCAATTCGGGATTAAACGAACACTGAAAAAAAAGTGACTCATTGCTTGTACCAGGGCTCAATTGTTATGAACTATAGTGTGAAGCTGCTGTGGCTTGACACAGCAGCGAGACAAATTTAAGCCCTCCCTTCTCTGTGTCAAGTTAAACTGCGTGCTGGAAGGAAATGTAATAAATTTCATCAAAACTCCTTTGTAGCCAATTCTGGCACGAGAAAGTTACTTTAGCAAGATTATTAGCTAAGCTCGATGGTGACTATGGACTGCCTGGAGTCTGGACACGCCAAGGCGCACTGCTTTGTTTTTTTGCGGGCGCGAATCCCTGAAAAGGCCAAAATGCCGTTCACGTCATTTTTCTCTGAGAATTCCAGGGCGAAGACTCGTGCAATTCTTATGTGCAGCGAAGTAGGTATAGGGAACGAAAAATGGCGCCACGTAGTCGGTCAAATATTTTGTAATCGGGGTCATCTTTACCGCATTAGATTGTTGAAGCTTGCGTTCAATAAATGCACTATAATAGCAGCTTATTTAATTTCCCAGGATATCTTAATATTTTTTTTATGTTTTAAATTTCAGAAACCAAAAGACATATGCCAAATTTTAATCAGTTACCATATCTGTTAAATTAAATTTTGTGGACACCTCCGTGAAACATAATAAATCAGTTTGTGCCCTATATACTTAAAAGTAATACTAAAACATATGTAGAAAACCTTTGAGCAAACACAATTTTAGACATATTCTAAACCCATATACCTGAGCGAGACGCTTCAGTGAGGCCAAGACAGAACTCCAGCGCATTCCAGCTGTCGGGACCAGATCCTTGCTGCAGATTTCTTTGAGACGCCCTGTCCACAGGGAGACCTTCTGAAGCGGTTGACCACTCTGCTCACGTCGAGGAGCTCCTGGGAGGCTTGGGCTTTTCGGAGTGCGCCGTTTACTGCCACCTAACGCGGTGGCACGGGCCGAGTTCTTTAGAAAGATCAAGCTCCGCGGCTGAGCAGTCTTCAGGGCTTGCTTCATCTTCACAATCAGGGTTAGTTGCTGCAGCGCTGCCGCACCACTGGTCCTCCATGCATGATCATAGACACGTTAAATGCCTTACTCATGTTGGATGCGTTATCACAGACAATGCACCCGATCTAATGCAGCTTAATGCCGCGTTCAAAAAGCTGTTGTTCAAAGGCCTCCGGGATACGATCACAGGTCTGATTACCCGGAAAATGCCTAAAAGCGAGCGTATACGTGTTCAGCTTCCAGTTCGAAACGAAATGACCTTAGACTCCAATGATCGAGTCTCTTGACCCGCTGGACCATAAGTCTACGATAAAATGCAGCGAGCGGCTTGGGCACTGAGCAAGATCCGCTGCCAGCGATGGCATGGCGCGCTTCTTCGCAAGATCTTCAAGAATTCCTTCCATTGTCCGAAGAAGCATCACATTACCTCAGGCTTCAAAAATTCGATGAGGCGCTTGAATCCAAGTTCTTTGGTAAATGATAGAGGAAGGTCGTCGACGGCGATCATCTCAGCCAGATATCTATTAAAGGCCTTCCGATAACTGCCCGATGGTGCCAGCGCCTTTTTGTCTTGTTGATGTTGTTTGAACACAGCAACGGCACTCTTGAGCGTCCTCTGCTTCTTGGCCTGAGCGTCAGCGTACGCCTCTGTGCGTTGAATCTAAAACAAAAGAAGAAAAAAAGTTTAGTTGGTTGTTCTTTGTTTTTAGCGGAGGGCTTTAGCCACTTCTAAGTTATAACTAGCAGTTGAAAGAAAAAATAAATCCGAAGACACCTAAGCACTTATGAGTTGTGAATGCGAAAGCATGTATGTCGTTCTTCCGCTCCCTAGTTCGTCTGCGGAGTACTGGCGTGGATGGTCACGTTGCGCTACTGTTGAGGTTCCGGCCGCCAACGATATGCTTCAGGCGCCGCCATGTTCCTCGGCGCCGAGAGGAGCAGGACCGGCCGCAGCCCCGGCAACGCGGGACACGAGAGCGGCGGCCGAGCGCGAGCCACGAGGCACGCGTGACACGGAGCCAATGGGAATTTATCCATCAATTCGCTGCTGCAGACTACATTGCGCTTTTTGGACTCCCACGGCGACTACGGAGAAGGAAGTGACGTCAACAACGCACCGAACGCAGATTGGATGTTGATTGGTGAGAGTCGCTGATGACGAATTTCCGCAGAAAACAAAGTTCACTTTTTCTTTGTTTTCTTCAGCGGATATTCGTCATCAGCGACTCTCACCAATCAACATCCAATCTGCATTTGCTGCGTTGTTGACGTCACTTCCTTCTCCCTAGTCGCCGTGGGAGTCCAAAAACGCAACATAGGGCTTCGCTCCATGGGACTAAGGGGGATGGAAATGGAGAGGTCCCGGGTTCGATATCCGGACCAGGCGGATTTCTTCGGTCGCGGACCAGTCAATTAGCTGTGCTTGTAGATTTGTGTTTGTCCTTTGTCCCTCTTGTTCCCCTTCTCCAAAGATTATTTTCGTCATTCTTGTCCAGCTCGTTTGCACCTTTGCATTCAATTGCATCATAATCATAACCTTAAATTTCAAGCTTTCACCCTTGTTGGTGTTAGACATGGTTGGTAGAGCGCTCCAATGGGAATGGAGAGGTCCCGGATTCGATACCCGGACCAGGCGGATTTTTTCGGTCGAGCACCAGTCAATTAGCTGTGTTTGTAGATTTGTGTTTGTCCTTCTTGTTCCCCTTCTCCAGGGATTATTTTCGTCATTCTTGTCAAGCTCGTTTGCACCTTTGCATTTAATTGCATCATAATCATAACCTTAAATTTCAAGCTTTCATCCTTGTGGGTGCTAGACTGGTGGCAGCTGATTAAACCCGTTTGCTCTACCGACTTCTAACCCCTGGTTAGCTCAATTGGTATAGAGCGCTCCACTGGAAATGGAGAGGTCCCGGGTTCGATACCCGGAGCAGGCGGATTTTTCGGTCGCACGTCAGTCACCTAGCTGTGTTTGGAGATTTGTGTTTGTCCTTTGTACCTCTTGTTCCCCTTCTCCAGGGATTATTTTCGTCACAAGTGTCGTGTTCGCCGGCGCACCGCCAACAACCGGCTGCGAGCAGACGACGCTTGAGTTTCGAGTTTGAACTTCTTTGTGGCCCTTTCAGCGATCTCAAATTTTTTTAAACGGTGTGAGGTCCAAGAGAATACGCAGTGGACTTTTGCGAGCGACGTGAGGGGCCACGTCGCGCCGGTTCTGCGTGAAAGGCTGCCCTGGCGGAGTCACAACCGAAACTACGATACCCAGACACCAAACCCAGTTGTTTTGACCGATTGACGATTTCCTTTTCGAAGTCTGAGAGGTCGTCGGGCACCTAAAAGACAGAAGTTCGTCCGATTCCCCGATCATCCTCTGCTACATGCGTGGAGCGCCGCCATGTTTTCCGAGCGATGATAAAAGTCAGGAGGCGACATCACTTTGGACTCCGATTTTCGGTATTTCAAAAGAAGAACCCGTAGTGCGTTCGCAACTGCGTTAAAAAACATGCTTTAGAAATACAGTTATTAAATGTTATAGAAATGTCGCTTACAAAGCTTCTAAATTTCATATTATTTGACGTGGAGGAGGTGAGGAGCGAGGAGGTGAGGAGCGGGAGAGAAAAACAACAAAAATAAAAAAAAGCGCGCGCGCGTAAAGAATTCTTTTTTTTTCTTTTTTTGCGTTGCGGCATTTTTTGCGTGTTTATATCTACAACTTTTATCGTTCTAGACAACAAGAAAAAATACGACCTTTTGGGGTGTCAGTGCCCTTTAATCTTTTCTGTAATTCCTATTATGAGAAAGTTCTGTGGACAACTGGATAAAGACACTCTTCCATGAGGGGGATAGGCTCGAGTCCCTCCTTGATTTTCCCGCCTCTGTGTTGGTCTTCTCCGACCCTTCGATACTGACAAGGGGGGGGGGGGGGGACACGTCAAACACAGGGAGAGGGGAGCACCTACCTCCCCCCCCCCTCCCCCGGAAATTACGCCGCTGCCAGCGCATCTTCCCAGGTTAACTTCTCTGTGTTCCTTTCTGCCTTCTGCATTTTACAGTTGCGATTTCACATAGCTCAAGTTGGGTTATTGGGTTTCATTGGAGGTGTACAGGTGCAGGCCGTTGGTAACTCGGGCAATGGAGGAAGAGAACGTGCACGAGCTGGTAGAGAGCTCGAGGGAATCAGGAACCGGCCGCCATCGGGCAAGCATCGGCTAGCACAGCCTAGCCTGTATAAATATGTAAATAAACCGCAATTTACTACATTTGGCGACGAGATGTTCCAGTCAAGTCATCATCCGTGGGCATCAAGTGCGTAGGGTAACGCCCCTTCAACTCGAACGCTCCACAGCCTAGCGGCCTAGTTGACCCTACGACTACACGGACGTTCGGAAGGGACCCCTTCGATGTCAACACAAACCGGGGTGAGGATGACTTACATCGGTCGCGTTCCTGATTTCGATAAGTCAGAAAGGTTCGATCTTTACATCGAAAGGTTTGAACGCTGGCTCGCGGCTAACGACGTCCCTGAAGGCAAGAAGGCAGATATCCTGCTTGCGACACTGCCTGCATCAACCTATGAGCTGCTTCGGAACTTGGTTTCTCCACGAACGACAACGGAATGTTCATATGGGGATCTCAAGGATGCGCTTATCCAGCACTTCAAGCCCAACCCCATCACGATTGCGGAACGATTTCGATTCTACAAACGCAATCAAGAGGAGGGCGAAACTTTGACTGATTTCATAGCCGCGCTGAAGAAGCTCGCTCACACTTGTGATTTCAAGGACTTTTTGAACGACGCCTTGCGAGACCGGTTCGTCTGCGGGTTGAAGGACGAATATTACATCAACCGCCTACTCATCGAAAGGACGCTGACTTTCAAGTCCGCGTGCGAGATCGCCTTAGGTTTGGAACTCGCCAGGCAAGACACTCGTCAGCTCACCCAGAACACTGCTCCACAAGATGGAAGCATTCAAAAACTTCAGGTCCAGCCACGTTCAACAAAGACAAAACCCACGGCTTCAGCAGGGTCCGGCGCCCCTTCGCCACGTACCTGCTACCGTTGTGGCGAGCAACACCTTCAGACGAATTGCCCGTTCAAGAAAGGACTCTGCCACAAATGCGGAAAAAAGGGACACATTGCTCGAGTTTGCAGAAGCAAGGCACGTGTCCAATACAACCAGCAAATCTCGAGCGAAGTAGGTCCTCATGATGATTGCGTCGCTCTATATCCTGTTGATGGGGGCACGTGCAGTGTCGGCGACGGCATCGAGGTCCTGCTGAAGCTGGCAGGAAACCCTGTGAAAATGCTGCTCGACACTGGTGCGTCTCTGACCATCATCTCGGAGAGGCAATATAACGAGTCGCTGCGCGGTTTGCCACTCAAACCCACGACTCTGCGCCTCCGCTCGTACACGGGCGATGCCATCCCTGTCCTCGGAGAGGCAGAAGTTTTGGTAACTTACGAAGACCAGGAGATGACACTACCACTGGTGGTCATCCAAGGAGATCGACCAGCGCTGCTGGGAAGGAATTGGTTGCGGCACATCCGCATCAACTGGTCAAACATTTTCTCAATCACCGAGACTGCAGCTCGGAACGGACTAGCTAGTCTGCTAGACAAGCACAAGGTGCTTTTCAGCGAAGAAATGGGAACGGCGAAGGGAATCAAGGTAGCGATTCACGTCCAGCCGGAATCTGCTCCTATCTTTTTCAAGCCTCGCCCGCTTCCATTTGCGCTACGAGAGGTCGTGGAAAAAGAGTTGGAAGATCTCGAAAATAGAGGCACCATCACCAAGGTTGACAGAAGCGAGTGGGCGGCACCGATCGTGGTAGTTCCCAAGAAGGACAAGTCCGTTCGTCTTTGCGGAGACTACAAGGTCACCGTCAACCGTTGCATTCGATCGGAAACCTATCCACTACCGACTGCAGAAGACTTGTTTGCGACCCTTGCTGGTGGCAAGTACTTCAGTAAGGTGGACTTGACCAGTGCCTACCAACAGTTGGAGTTGGAGCACAGCTCGAAGGCCTACACCACCATCACTACACACAAGGGTCTATACCAGTATAATCGACTACCGTTTGGAATCTCCACAGCTCCGTCAATTTTCCAACGGACCATGGACCAAATCCTGAAAGGATTGGAGCACGTAGTATGCTATCTTGACGACATTTTGATTACTTCAGGTACTCTTGAGGACCACCTTCGGTTGTTGGACCAGGTTCTTACTCGATTAACAGAAAAGGGAATTCGGGCCAACCTTCAAAAATGTGAGTTCCTCAAGAGTAGCTTGGAATACCTCGGCTACAGAATTGACGCCCAAGGATTACATCCAACGGAGAGTAAGGTTCAAGCCATCCAAAACGCTCCGCCACCCTCCAATGTGATGGAGCTGCGCTCGTTTTTAGGCCTATTGAACTACTATGGGCGATTCTTGGCCGGTCTTTCCACAACCTTAAGACCACTCCACGAGCTACTAGAAAAAAATAGACGCTGGAAGTGGACAGCAGAATGCGAAAATGCCTTCAAAGAAGCGAAAGAAAGCCTGCTGCGGAGCAATTGGCTTACTCATTACGACCCGAGCAAGCCGCTCTGCCTCGCCTGCGACGCATCTCCAAGCGGAGTGGGAGCAGTCATCTCACACATCATGCCAAACGGGGAGGAAGTGCCAATCGCCTGCGCCTCTAAAACGCTCTCACCAAGCGAGCGTAACTACGCACAGATCGAGGGGAGCTTCCACCTAAGAGACGGTCCTCTGAACTCTCAGTTGCTCCCCGAAAGGACCATCTGGTTCAAGCTAGGTACCGTGCGCAAAAGCTGGGGACTATCTGCGATCGACTGGGACTAACCGATAAGCGTGCGCGAGCAAAAGCATTCATTAGTCCCTTTCAGACCGGGTGCATCTGTATCGTTTAGTCCCCGAAGGCAAACGGAATGTTCGCCATCGGGACGGATGCTATTTCGCTTGTCTTGGGGATCGGCGAGACTTAGCCCAGCAAGGCTGGAAGTGTTGACAAAACTCGGACGAAACTGGCGAATTTGTTTAATGTGCCACGAATGTTAAGACATTACATGGTAGAGCTTCGCGCGTTGTGTGAATGCGAGTAAACGAATGTGTTGACTCGACTTCACCCAACTATCTCGTCAAAAATGATCTGTTGAGATTTCACAAGCCCCATTAACGTAATTTGCCTTCGCGCAAAAAATAGCATTTATCTAAACGCAACACTTCCAAATACTAACACTTTTTTCTTCTCTTAAATGACACTTAACAGTTTGTAGAAGCCGCGCTTTCAACACCGGAGTCTCGCAGTCAGAATAAATGGTCACTTCAATCGCTAAAACTGAATTACTGAGAACACGTCGAGCCTCGCCTCTGCGTCTCCCCGTGACCAACCTTTCTGGGTAGTCCAATGTCGAACTCAAAATCCGCAACGACACACTTGATGCACAGCACGTTCCACTCAAAAAGCACATTTAGGGGCGGTATCCAGACGCCTTCCTGCCATCGTCGTCGCTGTTTCAGATAACATTCCCGATGAACAACGGAGAACGAACCGCGCCCGGAGCGTCATCCATGGCAACACCCTGCTAATACAAAACAAATGCGAACTAAAAAAAAAAAAAGCGAGAAAGAGAAAAAGAAAAAAAAACCTTGTTCGTTTGTGCGTTATTCGACCGGCGTAATGAAAATGGCGACCTTCTCCCGTCCTTGGGGCTTAGTTAACTTTAGCTGTGCTCTGTGCGTGTGTTGTGTGTAGTGTGAGGGGAAAAGAGATTTTCATGCGCTCCCTTCCCCTCCCACCAACCCCCCCCCCCCCGCATTCTTTCTGGTAATCCTCGCTCACGCGGGGATTGGGCAGATGGGGAGATAGGGTCCGTCGGGAAAATGGGAAGGGGTCTTTGTTTGAAAAGAACCTGTTTTTCGTCAGTTGAGAGTTGAAAGACGGCCTGGTCGGAAGCTAGTCGCCGCTTTTTCTTCCCGTTTCGTCTCCGATCATTGCGGGATCCGGTTTGGATTCGCGGTGCTGCTGCACTGCACTTGATCTGTTCTGAAGTCACAAGTCAAGGGAACTCGATTAAGGTATGTCGAAGTACTTCTGTTTTTGGTGTATTCATTAACTGCGGCTTCAGAAAGTTTTTTTTATTTTGAGCGCTTTCTTTAGCTTGCAAAGCGCGCGCCATGCTCTATTCTTTTTGGCACCATGGTTGCTGATTTTGTTATGAAGCACAAAGACCTCATATTCAATCGTATCGAGCGAAACGACAGTTCTACCGATGGCTTTTTTTTGTGTGTGTGTTTTGCAGGCCCTGGCAGGATTGCTTGACCATAAAGGCCTGTCCACACATGCCGCGGAGCGCTACCAGCATAGCGCTGACCTTGCGCTAAGAGCGTGCTGACGGGATCGGTCACCAGCTTTGTATCGCACCGTCAGAACTGTTGCTCATGGCAGACGAAAAGTAGCTCACGACACGTGAGCAGCGCTACATCAGCACTTCGCTGCGTGTGATAACCGGCATTAATTGAGACATTTATTCGATTGTACACTAGACTTTCGCGTTGATGGCAGGAGCTCGTGCCCTCATTTTGAAGCATAGTTTGAGCACGCACGCGCTGGGTCGGTAATTCGCAGCGAACGGTCTACTAACAATCGAATATTGCGCTGGTCTGCTGTCAACAGATCGCATGTTGGATGTGAACCATTGTAGCACTTATGGAGCCTATTTGTTATTTTATTATGCGTGTGTTATATCTCATAC
This sequence comes from Ixodes ricinus, assembly GCA_037355805.1. NCBI lineage: Eukaryota > Metazoa > Arthropoda > Arachnida > Ixodida > Ixodidae > Ixodes > Ixodes ricinus. Next base: position 36,959 of record JAZHYW010039770.1, on the reverse strand, counting down.
TTTTGTCCAGCGATTGGATATTTCACGCTGCTCTGTTACTAATAATTCAAATTCCTCGCAAACAGGCAAGAAGCTGCCGGTGCCCCAATAAACGGTGCTGGGACCACGACCGGTTTCGACAGACATCTCAGTGTCCAAGCCATCGTCGACGCAAGTGCACTCTTCGAAATTTGGCCTTATCGTGGATTCTACCGCCCAGGAACTTCAACTTCAGTCATCCTTGAATGTGATGTGTACCTACGAGGCAATAAAGCTACGTTTTACCTGAACTGACCATTTCGTTTCGGAGATTTGTGGCTCGGGACCAAATGTAAAGGATAAACCTTTAGTCCCAGAAGTCTAAATCCAAGGGCGCAACGTTTAGACCCAGGGGTCCAAGTGCAAGGGCCTAACAGTTGGTCCTCGGGGTTCATTTGAAACGGTGTAACAGTTAGTCCCAGGGGTCCAAGCGCAAGGGCCTAACAGTTCGTCCTCGGGGTTCAATTGAAACGGTGTAACAGTTGGTCCCAGGGGACCAAGTGCAAGGGCCTAACAGTTGGTCCTCGAGGTGCAATTGAAACGGTGTAACAGTTAGTCCCAACGGTGCTAGTGCGAGGGACTAACGGACGGGGCGCAACAGTTGCTCCCGTCACCGTTGGTCCCCTAGGGGACTAATGGTAGTGTCAGCGCATTTGGTCCCCCGAGGGACTAAGTCGCGCTCCTTTTTCTTAGAGTGTGTATGTATTTGGAGTGAAAAAATTCCATAAGTACTTGTACGGCCGGAAATTCACACTTATTACAGACCACAAGCCTCTGACCGCGATCTTCAACGCGCACACGGCAATCCCAAGCTTAGCTGCTTTACGAATGCAGCGTTGGGCACTTACGCTCCTCGCCTATAATTATGACATCGTCTACAGGAAGTCCAAGGACCACGGCAATGCTGATGCGCTTTCGCGGTTGCCTTGTGATTCTGGCTCATATCACCCCGATGAAGACACCTCCACACTGCAAGTTTCCAACGTGGAGCTGCTCCCCGTCACAAGCGATCACATCGCAGTGGAAACTCGGAGGGATCCAACGTTATCCAGGGTGCTGGACTTTGCCCTGAATGGTTGGCCTAACTCCGTCCAAGACAAGGTGCTCCGGCCTTACTTTGACAAGAGGGACCAGCTATCCACAGACCAAGGTTGTCTTCTCTGGGGGTGCCGAGTCATCATACCACCATCATTCAGAACACGACTGCTGCATGAACTCCACGAGGTTCACCCAGGCACAAGTCGCATGAAGGCCAAGGCTCGAAACCATCTTTGGTGGCCAGCGTTGGATAAAGATATAGAAGATTTCGTCAAAAAGTGCTACGCTTGCGCGTCTATGCAAAACCATCCGGCGGCAGCACCACTACACCCATGGTCGTGGGCAAGAGCCCCGTGGGAGAGAATTCATGTTGACTATGCTGAACTGAACAAGCAGCACTATCTTGTAGTCATGGACAGCTACTCAAAGTGGATAGAGGTTCTCCCCACAAGGACGACAACGGCAGCTCGCACCGTTGAGATGCTGAGGAACCTCTTCGCGTCCTATGGAGTCCCCTCCGAGCTTGTGTCGGATAATGGACCACAGTTCGTTTCAGGGGATTTCGACAACTTCTTGCGAATGAACGGGGTGAAGCACATTCGCACACCGCCATATCACCCGGCATCGAATGGAGCTGCTGAGAGAGCCGTTCAAACATTCAAGCGAGCTTGGATGAAAGGAAACACACAAGGAGAAACAGAAAACCAAAGGCTGGCCAGATTTCTCCTGAGCTACCGCAGTACTCCTCATACTATAACAGAGAGGACACCGGCTGAGCTGTTCCTCAAGCGGCCGCTTCGAACCCGCCTTGACTTGATAAAGCCAAGTACAGAGCGGACCGTCGTCAAGCATCAACGCCAGCAGCAGTTGGCGCACGACAAATCGCGAAGACCACTTCGTAGCTTCGATGCAGGTGACCGGGTCCTCGTGCGACACGTGAGAGGCAACCAGCACTCATGGTTACCAGGCGTTATTGTTTCCCGACGAGGACCACTGTGGTATCTGGTGGACGTTCGAGGACGCACAATCTCCGTTCACTTGGACCATATTTTACGACTAGATGCACAACTACCAAGTCGTGAAGTATCAGGCCCACCACCATGGATGCTCTCGGGTCCAACTGCTAGTCCTGGAGCGTCTACGTTAGCAGATGGAGATTCGCCACGTTCAGCACCAACCGCCTCACCTCCAGTGGTGCAGACAGGGTCGGCCGGCGACACCTCCTCAACGCCGGCTGAACGTTCAACTCGGTACCCGCAACGCGTTCGGCGTCCCCCAGACAGACTTGGAGCGCTGCCTAACCTGCCCGAAGCTGGAGTGCCCCTGGAACCTAATAACTAAACCTGGAGGAATGTGGTAACTCGGGCAATGGAGGAAGAGAACGTGCACGAGCTGGTAGAGAGCTCGAGGGAATCAGGAACCGGCCGCCATCGGGCAAGCATCGGCTAGCACAGCCTAGCCCGTATAAATATGTAAATAAACCGCAATTTACTACACCGGGGACTTTTAATTCATTTTTTTTACTCATATGCTTTTTATGTTTTAGGGGTTCTAGAAATATACCAATAGTCAGCGTCTGTGTGAGCATTTGAGGCGGGAAGAGGCTGAGAAGGCAATGATGAGTGAGTGAGGAGTTTTGGTATAAAATCGTTTCTGTGCTCCGATAACGATACTCGATTACGGTGCGACGCATGCGGAAAGGCGCCACCGAAATAATTATCTAAAACAAAAACGCTTCTTTTATTCTTTAGCGTAGTTGAGACGCTCTTTGGGGCTTCAGTTAGGGGCGAACGAATCACCTGCCTCCAAAGGAAAAAATTACACCATCTTCCCGAGGGGAACCGTGGGGTGGTGCGGAGCTTCCTGTTGGTTCCGAGGAAAGAGTCAGTTGCGTGCTGACGTCGAGAGATGGCGCCACCGACTGCCCTAGCGTTACCCCCTACGCGAGCCTTCGTCGCGGCTCGCGGCAGAGAAACTAGGAACGCTCGCCGCTCGCTGTTTATTTTTTTTTTCACACTTGAAGGAGAGGAGACTATAGTAGGTTACAACCAGTCAAGAAGGTAGCGGCAAATGGCCCTCAAAGGGAATCGTATATCCCTCCGCCACCTCCCCATCCAATAGCGTCCCATCGTTTCCGTGACGTCGTGGCCGACGCGGGAGAGGGTTTTGCCTTGCTTTGAATATTTGCTTTATCTTTCGACCTTGACTTGGCGTTGTGGAAGCCGCGAGAGGGAGATTAGAAGTCGTTTTGTTTCCATGGAAACGATTTTGGGGATTAGCTTCCCCCTCCGTGGATACAAAGGCCACTTTCAGGGGCTCGGTTTCCTCTCTGATGAATACAAAGGTCGCTTTCTTAAAAAAAAAGGGGGTGGATGGGGGTCGGAGACAAGTTGGCATCACTCTGTAGCCATTATCTATTCATTGAAGCGGAACAAGGGGTGTTTCCAGGGAACTATTCTTTCGACTGCGGATTGATTTCAAACGGTCGCATCACGATTATGGGCACGCAGCTGGTAGAGAGAGAGCGGAGAGAGTAACGCGCAGCTGTTGGAGAGAGGGAAGGAGGAGAGTTGCGCGTGCGTAGTGTGAGTGCGGACTACAAGGCCGCGGGACATAGACCCGAGCAAGAGAAGCTCCGCATATAAAGCGACTTTGATGAACGCCGTTTCTATTAAATGCTCGGCGTAAACAAATCTCTTGGATGGATGGCTGGATGGATGGCTGTTAATCAGATATTATTGGCTATACCCTTTGTAACGGGTGGTTGCTTGCGCCACGTAGCCTAGTCTGAAAAGACAAACATATGATTCCTCCCGCCCTTCTAAGACGAAATTTCTCCCCCTAACTATCACCAGGCAATGTGGGATATCACCAGGATGACCTTCGGGGATCGGGCAAAAAAAAACACCCCCCTGCCTCTTCCCCCGGCGAGGGAGTCGCCAATTTTCTTCTGGTCAAACCTTGTCGGCGTTACCCCAGCACCAGACGCACTGTGGGACGGGGTTGAAACTTTGGGCCGGAGCCACGCGGGAGGGAGTCCCAGTTTCCCTCTGTCCCGCCTGTCCCCAGCTCTGCAAGTTAGTTGTGCATCACTCAGTTTTCCCTAGATAATTTCTACCCATCTTTTAATCGCCTCTTTGTGACTGTGACCCTTTTCTCTCCCGTCCTTCCATCGTCGTAGGCAAAAACCAGGGCCCCAGCTAAATCTGTTACCCCTTCAGGGAGGGCAGGAGCGAAGCCCCGTGCACTTCAAAACCAAGTGTTCTAGTGTCCCACTCTCATTACGTCATGCAGCACATAATGTGTCTGTTTCCTGAAATTTAGCAACGCGACGTCCTCGTCCTCAAAACTCCCGTTCTCGCCTCAAACAGTAAAGAACTTCCCAGTGAATTAACAAACATATTTTCCTTTCTTATGTCCTGTTTTTGTGACCTGTACATTGTTAGAGCTGATTTTTCCTACTTCTTTACGTCCCACATTTTTCTTTCTGCCTTCTTCACTCCCTTTTCTACTAAAGTAATCTGCTCAGCCCCATCACTAGTGTGTATACGTATTTAAATGTAAGCTTTCGTGTTCAGTTTGTCCATTTTGTGTTTAAAGTTTTCATGTATAGATACTTGAATACCTTCTATGCCCACCGCATATCATCCATTTTGGTCAACCTTTGTTCAAATTTCAACTTCCTAATTGCCTCCCCACTCTCAAAAGACAACCAGCCCATGTCCCCTGCACACCTTCATTTGGTGTCTTTCCATGTGCTCCAAGTGCCAACCTGCTTATGCTTCTTAGTCGATTTTCTAATCCTGATTGAACCTCTGATTTCATGCACAGTGCCCCATTGCCAAAACACAGTCCTGGTACCATCACTCCTTTCCGTATGCCTCTGACCATTTCATATCTATTATAGTTCCACAGTGCCTTGAGCTTCATAATAGATTAATTTCTTTTCTCTTTTCTAATTGTATTCTCCTCGTGTTCCTCTAGATATTTCCTTCCCTCATTAAGCCAGACTCCCACATATTTGTATTTTCCTACATGGTCTGTTACAATGTCCTGTATCCTCAGGGCAGGCACGTAGCCAGGGGGGGGGGGGCCGGAAATCTTCTATTTTGCTGGGACCTCCTCTCCCCCTCCCCCTCATACAGCATTTGGTCATGGGCGCCCCCCCCCCCCCGAAACAAAATCCTGGCTACGTGCCTGCCTTAGGGGTTCCATCTTTTCGTCGTTAACATGAAACGAATTTTGGGTTGGGATAAATCATTTTAGATTGGGATTTTACTAATAGCACATTGTTCAGTGGGCCAAAAGAAAAAAAGTAGAAATTCAAAAGCCTGACTTTCAGTGCAGAAATTTGAAAACACAGCGGACTATTTCGTACCTCCTCCCCTTCGTAAGCTCTCTGCCTTTTCACTGTGATACATCCGCGGTCCCAAAAGCGCGTCACCGGGTCCAAACTGACGTCACACGAAACCGGACCTCACTTATTCCCTTCACCCCTATAGCTGACATTGTGGCGGAAGCTACGCGCTTGCCGGACCAATCAGCCACCTCCCTTTCATCACCTGACCTCTCTATGCGCGTGCGTATATGCGCGAAGGAGCGTGATCACGTGGCAAGTGTGGCTGGCCCAACGAGCACGTGGCTTCCACAGCACTGTCAGCTTAGGGCTGAACGGGTTGGCAAAAGCAACTTTTGTCTAAATTTTGAGCGACGGGCTATTCTTCTAGGGGGACAATGGCTCTGTCCGGGTACACAAACCAGATTCCGAGCAAGAGAGGCCTCCCCTCTTTTCGTCTTCTTGAACTGTTTGGTGGAATGCGCGATTTATGAGTTGAGAAGGAAAGCTAAACAGGAAAAAGTTGGAAAAACATTTCATGACCCCTTTAAACACCATTACTCCAAGACTTGTCGCCACTAAAGCTCATGCCCAAGGTGTCCCCTTCCTCTCTACATATGCAAGCTAGTTCCTGTAACGTATCCTGGTTATCTGTCATAAGTACTATGTCATCCGCATACATCAGTCCTAGTATTACCTGTATTACATTTCTCCCTCCTTCCATATGATATAACCCACGTCAAAACCTAAGTTGCTCTGCTCTAATTTCTTTTCCGTTTCACTGAGATATATCATGAAGAGCAGAGGTGACAGTGGACAGCCCTGCCTGAGCCCTATTTTTATTGCTGCAGGTTGTGTAATTTCTGCTTCCCATGTTATAACTACCGCATTGTCTGTGTACACCTGCTGAAGAAACCTAACCAAATTTGCATCCAAAGTAACTCTTTCAGCCGACTCCAAAGTTTTTTCTGGCTCACATTATCGTATGCTCCCTTGATGTTTAGATAAGCTAACCATAAAGGAGTTTGGTCCTTCATTGCTATTTCTATACATTGAGTGGTGACGAATAAGTTATCTTCTAGTTTTTTATCTCTTTGGAATGCATTTTGGAGCTCACCCAGTATTTGCATATCTTCTGCTCATTCCTCCATTCTCCGCTTTACTATCTGCATAGCTAATCTGTATAGGACTGAGGTTACCGTTATCGGGCGATATGACTTAATGTTATCTTTGTTTCCTCTGCCCTTATATATTAGTCTCATTTTACTTAGTTTCCAATCATTGGGTACTTCTCCTCCCATAATTACTTGATTATAATCACAAGCTGTAACTTCAGTTTGATTGTTTTTCCTAGTGTCTTTATGAGTTCCATGGGTGTGTCGTCTGGGCCTGTCGCTGTACCTGCTGGAACCTTACTTTCTGCCTTGTCCCATTCTTTTGTGGTCTTTTTCATTGTTATACAATTCTGCTTCTCCTCTATACTGCTGCTGTCCGTGCTATTCACTGTCCCCCTCTGCTCAATCTGGGAGAAAGCCTCTTCGATTGTCTGCCTAATATATTCCCATGCCTCTTCCCCCTCTACTCTTCTCCCCTCCTGTGTGGTCAGTAAGTGTTGGATACCCTCTGTCTTTCTCCCCTGCGCTTTAATGTGCTCCCAAAACCTTTTTGCCGTATTCTTATCTTTTTAATTTATTTCCATCACCCACTGCACTCCTGCGCTCCCAATTTTGGCCTGTATTAAAGCTGATGCCTCCCTTTTCCGATCTTGGAAGCTCTCCCATTTTGATGTTACTTCAGCTGGCAAAGCTCCCCCTTTTGTTTCCCCACCTATGCTCTCTAGATGCCTCTTGGCGCCGCAATATGACTGCTTTGACCTCCTTATCCCACCAGCTTTTTTTTGTTGTTTATGTCTTCGTTTTTGCTTTCCTCTTTGTTTAATTCGATGCTTCTCTCATTCTTTTTTAAAGATTCCTATGAAATCCTCATACGTCCATTCTTTTTCTGGTTGTTTCGTGTACTATGTTCTCAATACTTTTAGATACTTTTTGAATTCGAGCTTCACTTAGGCTTACCCACTCGTTCCTGGGCTTGTTGTTCAGGTTCAGATGCACCAAATTTATTCTTATTCCTTTTGTGGTCACTCCCTAAACTTTTTGTACCTTCCTCATCTATTTCCACCCTTCCCAGCCTGTCATACAGCTTGTGGGACATGAGGCAGTAGTCAATTCTTGAGTGTGAGTGGTTTCGTTCCCACGTTATTTTCCCGTCGCATTTTACTCGTGCATAGGTTCAGGGCATCACAGAAATCTTCTAGCATTTTTTCCGGTTGTATCTGTGAATCCGTCAAACTCTTCTACGTGTGCATTCATATCTCCTATGATAATTATTTCCTGATTAAGGCCATTTTTTTGTGTCCCTCGAAATACATGTAAAGTGTTCTGAATTTTCCTCCCTTGAGTCATTTCCTGTTTTTAGATAAGCAAACCTCAGAAGAGTGTTCAGACCTGTTACCCTATCCTCCAGCCATAAGTGTTCCCTGCAGCCTTCTCTCTCCCTTTCCCAGTCCTGCCCTGTTAGCAACGCCCCATAGGCCTCCGCCTTTCCTTTTCCCTGCCCTCCGGTTGCAGCACCCAAGAATAACCTGGTATGCAGTGCGGTTCCTCCTCATCCCTAAGATGTTTCTGCTATACCATAGACTGCAAAATTTTCTGTCTCTAGTTGTTCCCCGATTTCTTCCCATTTTAGCCTGTTTCTAACCCCCTGCATGTTTATAAAGCTTATATTTAGCTGTCTCCTTTTCTTTTTCCTACGAGGCTTCCTCCTGCCCTCCTTACCAAATTTTTACCCGAGTTCTCACCTACATTCGGGCCCTCGGTGGGACCAAGAAAACCCTTGCCCTGTCTCCCATTTTAGCCCCGATACGCCACCCCGTGTGTTGTCCATAGTGTATCCCATCTCTTTCGAATCGAGGAGCTGGCCCTCTTTGGTACACTCCCTTGTTCACCTCCAGCACCTCATAGCCAAGCTTTTCTCCCAGATCCTTCGGTTGGCCGCTATGACATTTTTCTCGGTTGCCACCGACTGTCTCTGTATACCTCCGGGATCGTGCACATCAGAATGTGCACCCTCTCCGAGACCGCCCTAAGCTTCCTCACCCCAGCTTCTATCTTGCCTCCCCAAGTTGTGGCCCCTCCCGTTGAGGACGTCGTTCACTCCAGCGTGAACGATCACCGAGTTTTTCCCCTGCTCATTTTCCCACACCATGTCCTCCGCGCTCTCCATCACCTCGCTCACGCAGTTTCCAGGGTGGGCTAACACCTTCACCCTATCGTCTCCACTCACCCTGCTCGCTATCCCTGTGGCACACCTGGAGACATTAGAGCTCCCAATAACTAGTACTCTCCTTTCCATGCTGCTGCTCCCCTACTGCCGGCTCTACAGGCTCCCTTATTTCCCACACCTTTGGGTGCGGACGCAGCGACTTGCACAAGCACCTCCGATCTGGATGCGGGAACGGGGGGCTCTGTACCCTTGTTCCCTTCTACTGCAGGGTTCTTCTCAGTTTTCCCCTGTACCTTACCACCCACTTTCATTTTCAGTTCGTCAAATTCGGTCTATGCCACCTCTCTTTAATTGTTCTGCTTCTCTTCTCCACCTCCCCTCCAATTCCTCTAGCCTCGCCTCCAGAGCTACGAGCTCTCTAAGCTGCACTTCCAGCTTCCTCACCTTCCTCCCGCTCTAATTCCAGTTCCTTCTGCAGCTACCCTTCCTCCCTCCCCGGTTTCCACTGCCTCCCCTTTCTCCTGTCCTCATGGTCTCCGCTAGGATGCCTTCATGTGCGCTCCCAGTCTCCGCCATCTCCTCTAGCTGCGCTTTTAGAGTTACGGTATCTCTCACTTCTCTTTCTAGCTGCTCTCCCTCTTCTCGTTCGGTCTCGAGCTCTTGCCTTATCTCCTGCAGCGCCTCATTCACCCCTTCCATTTTCACGCAGATCCGGCATAGGTATTTTCTATCCGTAGCCTCCTCGATCGAGCTGAGTCTCCTCGAGCAAACGCCATCTACCGCAGCTGCCACACTCGACGTTCGGCACTTCCAGATCATTATTCCCACTCCCCTTCTTTTTTTTTTCTCTCGTTCTTCATGTTTCTGCGTCTCCCACGTCAGCGGAAACTTTCCGGCTACGTGACCACACGCGTAGACAAAATGAGAGCACAAACAAAACCTATTTGTCGCTCTCCAGCGACGTTTCCCGCCAAAAATTCAAACGGCAACGTCCTAGGCACCACGTGGCCCCGCCAAGCAAACTTCCTTGTGTTTACCCCAGCTAAGCAATATCCCGTTCCCTGCGCTACTACCCCATACAGAGTTGGATAACAAACTGCAGAAAATTAATAATTTATGAATAGTTAGAAGCCGTGAAGCATGTAGAACAGGTCGAAGTTATAAAAAAGGTAAAATTAATTTCTACTTTTAAGGATGATCAGCTCACGTGCGCGTTTGTGTCTCATCTCGCGATGTTGCACTTCGGAAACTACAACTTTTGAACTTATAACAATGTCTTAAGCCAGCAACGGATGCTTTCAAATTACATTCGATTGCACTTGGTCTGAATATTTTTGTTTGAAAGGAACACTTACTTGTTTTTGGGCAGTCAACTCATTCGTCGGGCTCGAGAGGGCAGGTGCAGAGAACAGTCAGTCTGGGAGATGGGATGGGGCAGAGCGGTCGGTTGTCCGAACTGGGCTAAAGGCCGATCACGACTGCTGCTGGGGTGTTCGGGAGTCAGGGTTCTCTCGAACGGGCACAAGCAGTGTCTATTTACGGTATGGCACATCGAAGAGGTAGGTGACAACCCAACAGAAGTTGGGTTGAGTGCTTTATTTTTCAGAAAACGGACTGCCGCGGCTGTTCCACATCGAAGCGGGCTCGTTCTCCTCCAGAAGGGCCGCAGTTACAAACCTAGCGGGTCCCTCGCTCAGTTCCCCGCTTGACACACATACTCGCGGCCTGCAAAGCCGCGCTAATGGTCCGCCGCCAATGCAAGGCAGCCAGCTCTTTGACTCGCGGAAGTCGTAGAGTGACCTTGCCGGAGATAAACCCCCCTTTTCTCGACGCGCCAGCCGCTTTTTCCTTAGCTTTCCTCCTCAACTCAAAAATCGCGCAATGTACCAAACAGTTCAACAAGACGGAAAGGAGAAACTCCCCTCTTGCTCGGACCCTCGTTTCTGTATCCGGACACAGCCATTCTTCCCCCTAGAAGATTAGCCCTTCCCTCAAAACTTGGGCAAAAGTTGCTTTCCCTGATCGTCCACCCCTAAGCTGACAGTGCTGTAGAAGCTACGTGCTCATTGGGCCAGCACACTTTTGCCACGTGATCACGCTTCCTCAGAGCAGAGAATGAGGTCAGGGGATAAAGGGAGGCGGCTGATTGGTCCGGCAAGCGTGTAGCTTCCACCGCACTGTCAGCTTTGGGGTGAAGGGAATAAGTGAGGCCGGGTGTCGTGTGACGCGAGTTTTGAGCCTGGTGACGCGCTTTGGGTATGCGGATGTATCGCAGTGAAGCTTTCGAAGGGGAAAAGGTACAAAATAGTCCGCTGTGTTTTCAAATTTTCGTACCGAGAAAATCAGGCTCTTCTTTTAGCTCACTGAACAATATGTTCAGTGGGCCACAATCAAAAAGGGAAGCGGTCGGGGCGCGGGCTCTCTCGGACGCCAGCTACAAGGGGAAAAGAACGAGCAAGATGAGGGACGGACGACCCGCTTCCGAACGTGAGTGGGAGTAAACCGTTGGCTGGAATGCTTCGCATTGTGCGACTTCCTGGGGACCGAGCGAGGTTACGGCCCGATCGTCGAGATCTTCTCGACACCCACAAGTTAGCCGAATCAGCACCGGCTGGTCGCGGACCTCGGGAGAACTACTGTACAAACGTCTGGTGGGCTTGTGCTGGAGAGTGTCTTGATGAAAAATATTGGCAACGACCAAATAGGTTACACTGATTTTAGTCAAAGAAAAGCTGAAAGTTCTGGAAACGAATTGCTTTATGTTTAGTTTTGTGTACACAGAAAGCTGTCAGATGATGATGATTTTAAGGTACGGAAACAATGAACGCAATCTGTACCAGACCATACTTTGTCGGAGAGCGACAGAGCAACTATTTATTTGTAAATATCAATCATTTCAGTATGGTAGAAAAATTGTTTACTGCAATAGTTTGCATGTGTAAATAAATGTTTTGTGCCTCGAATGTTTTTTATGTAGCTAAAAACCTGATGTGAGAAGGAATGGTTAAGCTGAAAGAGGTGCAACATAGTATGGAGACTTCCTGCAATGTGGTTTTCAGTGAGTCAATCAAACCAATCTATAAATTTTGAATCGACCACATTTTTTAGTTTCTCGGGGGAAGAAATTGTCTTATTTTTGTAAACAACCTACATGAATGATTAAAAAGTATGATCTCATAAAAAGCAGGAAAATAAGGGTGCTGCACCTATGAGCACAAAGAAATGTGCATGAGCTTACACAAACAGGGTGATAGAGCTCACATTGTTCCCTCCCTTTTGGCCTACAACCCATGGTGTAACATGGCTATGGTCCCACGAGCCAGCTAGAACAACAAAACGAAGCATGCAACAGCTCTCCACAGGAGTGTACTATTAGCCCCGAGAGCGAACACAAGCGTCGCTGCGGTCGCCGCGCCCTGATTGGGTGAGGTGTTCCGTGACGTCAGGAAGAGGACTCCACTCCGCGATCTCGCATCGGCTCGCTTCCCAGCACCGGTTTCCTGGTTTGGCGTTGTGTGCCGCAAGCTCTTCGAGGAGCTGGGCCTCGTTTACCCGGTGTACAAGACGTTGAGTTAGGCCGATATAGACGTGCTTCCGTACATTTTATGAGCCTGCTTCTCCCTTTTGCCTTTAAAATTGGGTTACAAATCCCGAAAGCTATCGGCGGAGGCGATTCCGCCGATGAACCTTCCCGTCCCCACACGACAGAAGGCAATTTTGCGAGGGGTCGGTGAAGCGGTGCCGCAAGTGTTTCAGACGCTGGAATTCTGTTCCTTGCATGTTCATGATTTAGGACGATATTACATCCCGCTTCCAAGGCATTTGAAGAGGCATTTATATCATGGGCCTTTGGGTGGTCGGTAAATTAGCTCGCGACCCCGACTCTGCGCTGCCACTCTGCATGCGCTGGTTTGCAGATGTTTTAAAGGCCCTGCGTCTGATGATCTTTGAAGTGCTCTTGGAACAGGGTTGTCTTACATAAATCTAGCTTCTTAGTGAAATAATTATATAGTTTATACACCTATGCAGGCATATTTCTTAGAAGATGCGTAATTACTGGAAATTAGTTTGTATGGTAGCAGCAAAAACGGCCGAATTGCCCCCAGTTGCCTGTATGATATGTATTGAACTGCCCAAAATATGCACAGCAATAGTACCGTAATTTGTAATCTTTATACTTTTTCCTGACATTCTTTATTCCAGCCTTGGGTATTCGGAAAATACACCGTTTACTTTGAATTGTCATTTATTTCCAATTAAAAGAGACACTGCTGCAGGCCCCAAAAGCTTCCTCAGCCTCCAAACTCGCTACAGCTGTCCAGTGGTAGATGTAGGGTGACAGTCTACGTGCGAAAACAGTCTTGCGACTTGGTATTTTAGCTTCAGGACAATTCGATTTAAGTAAAATCTCAATTTTAGGGCTTGCGGGACTAATAACGATCTAGACACCTTCGCTTACGTTTGTTATACATTACTTGAGCGTTGATATAAACAAGTCCACAGATACCACCCGTGTAGTCCATTGAGATACTAGCCGAATCCAGCAAACGTCAAATGCGAGCAATGTATATAATAAATGTTCCTTGTTTTTTTACTTTGCCCCTGCACTTGGGCTGTCTTACTTGTGATTCTCTCCCCATGGCCCAGACTGTATTTAGCATGTTGCTCGAGCAGCATGCAGCTTTTCTGCTTCGGCGATCTTGTTTAAAAACAGAGATACAAAAAAAGTATACATATCCTGCCAATTCATAAAGACCATCATCAGCATTTATTGTGTGAGATGTAAATCTATAGTGATGCTCCTGCAATTGTGGCCATATTTATTTATTTTCATATACCAGCTGTGATTCATGCGTTGTCTGCCCTGTCAACCACACGTAAAATGTTGGTTGAAGTTTTGCCTGCAGCTACAGGCCATACCTCAATAAAGCCACATATAAAAATTTACACTTCCTACGAAAAACACGCCAAAAAAATTAAATAGAAACGAGCGCGCCGACAGCTAGCGTCGTCACAGCCTCCACAGGGCGAGCGGGGCGAGTCGGAGAAAATTCTCTCCTCGCCGTGACGTCACCCCGGTTCGCCGTAAGGGGGCGCCACGCCAACTTCTCGGGGCTAATACTTCGTTTCAGCTTCCGTCCGAGCGCGGCCAAAGCTACGTGTGGCCGGAGCCAATCACACGCCGGCTATAGGTCATGCGATCTCGCCTGCACTTTTGTATCACTCCGCTGCGCCGCTGGTCGTCCGCGCCGCCCGCCCTCGCCGAGTATTTCGTCTGCTACGGGTGTATCAACGGTTTCGTCTGCTAGAGGTTTAAAAAGTGAACTTTCACGTTCTGAAATTTAGTCACAGGGGATGTCAGTACGTAGGCTGGCCGCTGGCGTCTGTGTCCGAGCTTTGCACCTGTTCGGTATTTTGGCATAGTTTCGAGATCTAAGTACACATTGCAAGGTGCCCGGTGACCCGGCCGTTGATGTTTCCTTGTATTGTCTGGATATACCAGGGCTCGAGGCGCAGTCCTTTCCACCAGCTTCTCGGCGTTCAACGTGATCGGCAGGTAAAGGGGTGCCCTGATTTCGCCGCGTATCAGTGAATTGTAGCGGCCCGGACGCTTTGCTTGTTTACAACGCATTCGCGGTACGACGCGGCCAGAGTCTCTTGCCGAATTTGAAAGTAGACATTCATCACGACCTCTCGCGTCTGACGCCCAAACGTGCCTTTGCGAAAGAACGTTTTGAAGCGACTCGGTGAGGAAAGCAGCGAAGTAGATGATTCGGCCATTACGGGAACGAAGTCACAGAAAAACCGAGCGCTGCAGCCGTGTTGCCAGCGGATGTACGTGTTTTCACCAAACCACATGCATTTACATATATTAATAAAAACATAAAGTTCAGGTATCTAATTCCTTTAGTTGCAAATCATTCTCAGCAGTACACATCTGGAATATTGTGCAATGTTTACGCAAAAAACAGTTATTTAAAACAAATTTACTTTTGCGGACTACTTTGTGGTGCGTAGGAATGCTCTTCTCGAAGTTGCGAACCGTCCCTCAGCCTTTGGCTGCGCTCGGACGGAAGCTGAAACGAAGTATAGGACAGCACATTGTCACGGGGCATTCAACATGGTCACTGGCGCGAGCAACTTATTGCCTGACAAGAACAACTTCAACAGTGTGAACTGAACTGGGCAAAACCTCCCAGCTGTAATGCACTTGACAGCAGCCGACACAGTTGTGGCGCTGGTGAACACTCCCCACAGACCATGCACCAAAGCCACAAACGTATTCCACCCCACCATCGCAACAAAGGGTGTCTTTCAGAGCACACATTTATTGAGCTCTCAATGCACAAGTCAGGAAGCCTTTTCCCCATCTCTTCCCCAGATCCCCAAAAGGGAAGGGAGGCTCCCCAAAGGGAAAAGGAGGTCCAGGGAAGCACTCTTCCCCAGTTCCCCAAAAGGGAAAGGAGATACTCCCCAGATCCTCTAAAGGGAGGCTCAGGGAAGCCCCCAAGAAGGAAGAAGAGGGCTCAGATCCGGGAGAGCTGCTGCAGCAGGCTGGAAGGCAGCAGTGCCTCGAGCTTGTCCAGCAGGTAGCCTAGGGGCAGGGCCAGCCAGGCGAGGAGAGTGCGGGCGGCCAGCCCCACGGGCTCCGGGTACTGGTGGGTGAGCAGGGCCAGCAGGGCCGTCAGAGAGCACAACCCTGCCGTGAACAGGATGAAGAAGGGCAGCTCCTTCTTGGGGTACACGGACACCTCGTGGAACGGGGGCAGCAGCTCCCGGTCCGTGGCCTCGGTGCACCCAGGGTACGGGTAGAAGAGCTGGCCCCGCTCGAGCGGGTAGGGTAGTGCCCGGAAGGTGCCCTCCCACGACCAGTGGAGCAGGTGGAGGGCACCCTCAACCCGCTTCCAGTGGCGCAGGTGGAAAAAGGCGTACGCCAGGGCCTCCGAGTCGCCCCGCTTGAGCAAGTGCTCAGGGGGCAGGATCAGACTCTTGGCCTCCAGCAGGTACTTGGGCACGTGGGGGTTGAACTCCACCGCCCGGTGGACCGCCTCCACCGCCGCCAGCTCGGGCCCGCTCAGGCCCCGCCGGGCTCGCCGCCTCTGCCGAGAACTTGTCCCCAACGCCGCGCGCCTTGAGCAGCGCGGCCGTGTAGCAGATGCTCGCCGACTTGGGCAAGTTGATGTCTGCGGGGAAGCGTTTGCGGGCTCTATGAAGCACGGCACCGACTTGCGTCCCCATTTCTGCTTGGCTACGTCCTCGAGTTTCTAACTAAACGCACTGGATCCTTTGTGAAAGGGGCCAGCCACTGGGGATAGCTTAGAACGAAATCTGAGCGGTGGTTGTTGGTAACTACAGTCTGTCGCAACATAAGAACTGGAAGAGAGGCCTTGAACCCAGATTTCCAGAGAAAGGTCGCATCGCTACACCACTCGGTATGAATGCACAATGTTTTTAACGTTGCAAAAAGAGAGGAACATCTGTCAGCACCCTTTTGTTGAGACTGATGCCCACAAAACAGAACTCTGCCTAGTGGCCAATGTGCAGTGGTGCGTTGGGCACTGAACAAAGCGCTGGTTTTTGTGAACAGAGCCTCTCCTGTGGGTCTTACGTTTCAACAGCTTGTACTGGTGAAATAAGGACATATTACGAGCTAATAGTTCTTACTACTCGACAGCCATCCAAATATAACACTATTGCACTGCATTCTACAGTTCATCCATTTGCTACCTCTTCGTACTTGACGTATAAAGATGGCAGATGTTGTCTAACACTCTGAGGCTTCCAGAGGTTCCTTCTCAGGTTCTTCCCACCAACTTTGACTTAGCTTTGTGTTTAGTTTAGAAAAGGGGGGAGGGTCATATATATATATATATATATATATATATATATATATATATATACATATATATATACATGTTATGGGGTCAGCTGCATTTCAGGGTGTTTGAGCCCCATAAGTGGCTACGCTAATGCCATGAATGCCATCTAGCAATGTTGCCACGATGAAAGCATGATGCCCACCCGGGCCCGATCCTCACCGTCATACTTGGCCAGTACCGCCTGCACGTCGGCGTAAGCCTGCAGTTCCAGGAGGGCCTCTATGAGGTTCTCGTGAATATTGAACAGGTTCATGCTGGGGAACTCTTTCATCAGCTGCAGAAAGAAAAGGAGCAGTACTCCTCAGGCTCGAGCACCAGCGACCATGTCTGCGCACCAGTGACCATGTCTGTGAACGCACACCGAAAAGCTGTCTTTTGATTGAACTGCCGCAAGTAAAGAAACTAGCCAATCACGCTGGCCCTCTCAACGCCGTAAAAATGACTAGCTTCGAATGATTGGTCAATTATGGATGGTCGAAAGTCGATGGGCGTGCCTGTTTCTGACTACAGTCACTGACAACTTAAGAAATGCAGGGTCTGGTTTACTATATTCGCACTTCTTGTTTCGTGATAGGTTCTTCGGCCTTCTTACCAGCTAATACCACAATCTCATTGGCCGAGGAGCGATAATGAGGTGCTCAAGACTCGCCACTCCCTGCGTTGCTTAACGTGTCAGCGACTATGTGGGCAGACACTGAGGGAGAGGAGGAGATGAGAGCGCGAGGGGACACTGAAACACCAAGCTCTGGTTGGAATGATCAGTGGGTAGACTTATAGCATTTGTCTCTAGCTACCCTTCAAACGAGGCTTGAACGCCCGCGTCCGGCATTTGGCGTTCGCGTTTGAAAACGTTCGAACAATGAATAGAGACAAAGGCGGGTAGTTTTGCATCCACCCACTAATGATTCTAGCCAAAGCTTAGCGCTCTGGCGTCCCCGCAGGCTCTCATCTCCCTTTCTCCTTCGATTTCTACCCGTACTCCATCTCGTGGAGAATGCCGGCCTGTGTTCTGACTGCGAGCGGGCTCTACCTGCCTCCGTTCAGTTGCACCTAGCCTCCATCTCGAAGCCGTATATGCGGTACCACCATGCACTTCTAAAACAAAGCTAGGTGGTTTTGGTTTGCTGGGAACATTCGGTTACTCTACAATGAATAAAGGGGTCTTCTTCGAGGGCAGTCGTCGTGTTCGAGACAATACCCTGAACATAATGTGGATAAGTATTGACTGATACGATAGATATTGACGTAAAAAAGAGATGAATGCTACATTATAAGGATGCACGATGGCAACCCAACACCGAGAAAACGATAGAAAAAAAAAGGGTAATCAACACTACAGTCTAGCACGAGGCTGGCAACAAATTATTTTATGTTGCCTGTCCTTCCCTTTTTAGTTCTTTAGTCCTCAGGCTCCTGCTTTCGACTTGTGCCTTCTCACTAGACTGATTGCCTCAGCTTGTGGGCAACCTGGGTATTCCAAGCGGTTGGCCCAGGTTGCCCCTCCGACTAATCATGAGTGGTCATCTTGACCACGAGGGGGCCAAGCGCGACTGGCCACGCGAGACGGCGCTCCGCCGCTGATAAAGGGCCGCGCGTAGCGCGGGGCTGTTGGATGCGTCGCAGGCGATAGCGGTCATTAAATGTTTACGTGTTGTTGAACCGGTGTGCTGTGTCGTTCCCCGAGACAGGTAGCAGCAAGGGAAACCCCACAAGCTTCAGCTGTGAAAATAGTACTGGCAGACAGATGATGACAATGACGATGATGTTATTCATTTGCAAACAAGGTGCGACCCTGGATGACGTTCAAGGCTAAGTAGAAAGACGGAAGCTCGTATGCGGTGCATCTAGCAGTTATTTTGTCCTACGACGCTCGTATCGGGGTCATGAGTGAACCTGTGCGTGGGCAACAGACAATGACGGTCAACTGTTTACTGCCTGGTTGTAGGTTAAATTTCTAAACAAGCGCCTTAGAGAAACCACTCCACTAGAATCCGAAAGCGGAAGTGTACTCACATCACGCATCATCTTGACAGCCTCGCGCACCTTGCCCAACTTTCGGGCACACATGGCTAGCCTCCGACGAACATAGACCAGCACATTGCAGTCTCTCCCTGCACCCAATTGCAGGAATTCAATGTTAGGGTTGTAATCACGTCTTACAGCTGCCCACGAATTGCTGGTCCACAGACTGTAGAATAACTGGGCAAAATAGAACGGCCTGAAGATGCAGCTGAACAATACTGCCACCAGGGCTGGGCAGTATCGCGATACAAATTTCCTAGAGATAGTTTCGAGTATCTGTATCGAGATACATTTGAAAAAAGTATTTGTATCCCAGTAGTGAAATTCATTTGAAATGTGTTGCTTGTATCGCGATACTTTGCCAGAGTTAGGTATCTCGTTACATTTGTTGCCCTTTTTAAGATAAATTTAAAGGATAAAAACATCTGTTTGGTGCAAGCTGCTTCGGAATTTATAATATAAACCCGCCCTATAACATGATCCATCTCAGTCACCAACATTAAAAAAATAAAAAACTGTGGTTTATAGAACAATACTTGCAAGAATAACAAAATCAGCTCCTCTCACAAAGCCCTCCACTCTCTCCAATTTAACACAGCGAACGCTGTAAAGGAGTTTAGTGAAGAAAAGGTATGGCCCGGTTGTCCAATTTCCCACACTATGTGTGACTCAGAAGCACATAAGATGACAGTTTGAGATGCGCCCCACACAGCGAAACAGGGTTACTTTCGGGCAGACGCCTTTTGCCAAGCATGGTACGCAATCTTTACTAGGGCTGGGCAATTGATTGATTAACCTACCGGTTAATCAATTAATGCTTTAATCACGATTAAATTTTTTAACCGGATAATCAGTTAAATTTTGACTAACCCAAAATTTTTTTTAAATAAACGCTTTCACTGTGCAGGCATGGACGAGTACACCTGTATGAAGGGCAAACTTTAGGTGAAATTTCGAGCTAAAGTAAGCTGGTAGGGAAAGATTTCTAACTCCAAACAAGAGCAAAAGGTGCTAGGTGCCCCAGCCACTTCAACGTCGTGCGAGCGTCCGTTTAGCGCAGCAGGAACCACTGAGAACCACCAAAGGAGTTTGCTCTTGCCGGAGAATATCAACGAACCTCCGCTTCATGCAGCTGAAGTAATAATCTGAGTCTAAGTGTCTTTTGACTGTTCTCAAATGCACTTCGAGGCTTATTCATAATCGAAATTGTATACTGCGCCGTTTATCACATAATCATCAAAGGCAAAAAGTGTAATTTTGACTTTTCTAAAATATTATGCATGGAAATGAACAAAATCGATTAATTAATCGATTAATGGATAGCGATCAATTGGGTTAAAAATTTTAATCGACACCCAGCTTTAGTTCTTATTGTTTTGTAACTATATGGTTCAATGGGGCTGACATGTTTTTTTAGAGGCATTAATGGTAAATAAAGAGTTTGAGGTAAGGGGTAGTGCATAATATGGCACAAAAAGAGGAGCACAAGCATAAATTACCATTCATATTTGCCACGAACCTACACCCTCTCTACGTAGCACCATTCAGGAACAAATGTATTTCTATAAGTATCTATCCGTATTCCAGAATACTTTTTCGCCGTTTTTGCAGAAGTATTTTAGGGATATCCCATTGCATAAAAGTCAAATGTATCTCAGTATCTGTATTTGGGCCTTAAAACACATGTATGTCAATATTTGTAGTCCCAAATACTTTTGGAGTATCTCTGCCCAGCCCTGACTACCACAAACATTTAAGATTCATTGTTAGGAACTATTCTAGGCAGAGCTGGGTTCACACTAAATTAGGACCCCTGTTAAGCTGACAGGAAAGGCACGAACAAGGGAGATGTTGGTTTTACATAACCAATGTCCCTCAAATTGCATCTTTGGAATGATTCTCACATATCTTTAAGATTCACATCTTTAGCAAAGCAATAACCATGATGGACCTTTCTTAATGCTTATCTAGCAAATGCTAGACAGCTAGTTTTGCACAACTTCAACTACTCAGAATAATTTTTTTTTTTAAATTTCATTGTGCAAAGCTGGAGCAAAGAGAGAACAAGCGGCGCACTGAAGGGCCATATGAGCTCACGGTGCAAAGCTTCGTGAAAGGCGCCCTGATGCTGAAGTGGCTGACTCTTGCGGTGATTTGTCTCGGCGTACTTGAGTGCCTGCCGGAAGAGCTTTTCTGCCTGCGGGTAGCCACGGGACAAAAGGCATTTGAGAGTGCCATGCATGTGTTTATTTATTTATACAGTACCTACATCGCTCAGGGGGCATTACAGTAGGGGGTTTAAATACATAAAAGATGGTTGCATCACACTTGTTAAACACAAGTAAACATAGTGCTTAAAAGCACCAATAAAAAAAATGCAAACAAAGAAAACATATATTAAAGAACTGTTAAAAAAAAAAAAGGAATACAATCAGCAAGCACAGTACAAAGTAATAACCTAAAAGAAAACACAATACAAGTATAACTCTAAGAAAACACAATACAGGGTATAGCACACTGAGAGTGTCTTATAGGTCCAATAGGAGAGAAGAAAAGCTGGCATCTGAGGTTTCTGTCATCACAAGTTCAGGAAGGGCATTCCACTCATGAATGGTCTTTGGATGCTTAAACAATTCTGTTCTACATCTAATTTCTTTTATTTGAATAGAATGATCTACCCTTGAAGAAATGTAATTGGGACTATGAAGATACTTATCCTTGTTAATTTGTGTGTTTCGTAGGTAAATACTTTTTAAAAGTTTTAATCGCAAACATTTTCGTCAGTAAAGCCACAAGTGACAGCTCTGATGAGGACTCCGAACAAGTCCAAGTACCAAACAGACCCACCTAAAGCTCCTTGATGAGTTTGTCTTACAAGCAGCGACACATGCAACAATGCAAGGCCCAATTGTACAATTTCAACCATAATGCTAACTGCACTAAAAGCAGTCATAACCCCAAATTCAATAAACTTCAGCGGAGGAGTTGTTCTTTGGGTAAAAAGTTCCTGCTGCACCAGCTGCTTGTTGAAAGTAGGCCATTTTCCGCTTACGCACGGTAAGTGCCTGTACAAAATCACTTAATCTTGTTATTTTCCCAGTCATTCTATTTTCTTGTTTTAACTTTAACTTTCCACAGGATTCAACAACTACCATGCAACTAGGTTCAGAAACTGGACAAGAACCTCCAAAGAACTCAAAGCTCACCTCTAACACACCGGGGGCCTCTTCTTCAGCGAGCAGAATGTAGGCGGTTACACTCCTGTGGAGAGGATGGACATGCGCACCGTTAAGGTTGACCTGCCACAAAAGGTTGTGTCCCATCGCTGCTTCATTCACTCACTCGGGGTTCTTCTCTAGGGCGTCGTGTGCGTGCTGGATGCGCGTCTTGGGATCTCGCTCTCGCCAGGCCATCTGCATGACTGCCGTCCAGGTTGAATAAGAATGCTGCTGCCATGTTAGTAGCCTCAAACCGAAATGTTAGTACCGGAATTTGAGTGATTTTTCGCGGTAAGTGTCAAATCCAACCAAACTGCTAGAGCCCGGAAACCGGAGCGACCATAAAGTTGGTGCACATTCACCGACAACTGACAGTCATGGCCTCATCTACTTGTGGTGTACATCTAGAAACTGCCACAGAAATCCCTGGTTGTTTGCATGCTCATTAAGAAGAGTCCTTGTCACAGTTTGGGCCTTTATTTCAGTGTCTTCACCATTTCCAATTTTACCGTGTTTGCACGATTATAACGCTCACTTTTTTCCGGAAAATGCGAGCTCAAATTTGCATGCGCGTTACAATCGAACCCATGAACCTAAATTCAAAAAAAGTCAAAACTCCGTCATGGCCACATAGTATGCCAGGTGGCGCGAGCTACCGCCTGTTTCAAAGGTACAGCCGCTATCTATTTATCCATCTCTCTATCACGTGGTCCAACTAAAGTGAACTCGATGCGATGCCATCTTTTTGCGTTCCCGATTGTCACTCCGGTCACTCCCGTTTCGCTCGGAGAAAAGGCGCGTTCATACTATGAGGCGTCTTTCAAGCGCAAAGTCATCATCCTTGCGGAACAGGAACGCAACCGAGCTGCGTCACGAGCATTGGGCGCCCGGAGACGTGCGTGCGCGACTGGCATAAACAACGGGTTAGGATTTTCACCTGCAAAGCTACGCGGAAAGGGTTCAAAGGCCCCCAACGTGGACGCTTTACAGAGCTCAAAGACTGTCTAGTGTGGTTGTTTCGAGTGTATGTGTAGTTTACTCGTTC
The DNA here is from genome assembly GCA_037355805.1 of Ixodes ricinus. Lineage (NCBI taxonomy): Eukaryota > Metazoa > Arthropoda > Arachnida > Ixodida > Ixodidae > Ixodes > Ixodes ricinus. The sequence continues at coordinate 14,120 of JAZHYW010039770.1, read as the reverse complement.
CATAAAATGTGTCTTTCAGGTATGTGGTAGTCACCCTCCATTTTTTTACCTGCGCGGTGCAATCGGCATCAAGTTATTTTTCGAATATTTGAGGGCTAAATATACCTGCGCGTTACAATCGGGGCGCGTTATAATCGTGCAAACACGGTAGTTAGTTTGTGCCACATGGGCTCCAAAGGCATACTCGCATCTGGCAACTAATGAACAGCTCATACAGTTAGAAAGATGAAATGTCAGATAGCTCATCGGTTACATAAGAGGAGCACCTCATATGAGCGACAATTTTATGCCAGTCCTCCATTCTGGTGTCGATGTATCTGCCCCGTGACCTACTCTCTCATTGCAATGGGAAATGCAATAGTGCGACATATTGAAATCCACCGAAGAAAGAAAACAAAAATTACACCATCTTCCCGAGGGGAACCATGGGGTGATGCGGAGCATCGCGGATCGTAATTAATTTATTCCCTTCTTGACTGATTTCTTTTGGCCGGCCGGATTTGGGCTGCGGCGGACGCGAGCGGCCGAGAAACGCTAGCAGACGACAGCCGCAGAGTTGCGGGGAAAGCCCACCCCACTGGAAAGCCCTGGCGTGGCGCTGCGACCCGCGCGCCCAAAACTATCCTCCTTTTACTCCTCCGGGGAACGCGCGCAGCTGTTGGCGCAGCGCGCTACCGCTGCTTATATTCACACTTGAAGGAGAGGAGACTAGAGGAGGAGAGTTGCGCATGCACGCGCGGTGTGAGTAGGAGCGAACGCACGCGAAGTGCACGCAGCTGGTAGAGAGAGAGCGGAGAGAGTAATGCGCAGCTGTTGGAGAGAGGAAGGAGGAGAGTTGCGCATGTGTAGTGTGAGTGCGGACTACGACGCCGACGCCTCGGGACATAGACCCGAGCAAGAGATGCTCCGCATCTAAAATGGACACATAATGTCGATGGTCTACGCATCCCATAGTGACCCTTCTATGCCAAAGCACTCGCAAAGGGATGTACTGCAAAGTTCGCAAGTTCCCCTAAGCTACACACGCAAAAGCACAGAAACCGTCGCAACTGCATGGCGTCCACGGTATGACAACAATTATTAGATTTTTTTATTTTTTTTAAAGTGTTTACTATATTGTAATTTGACCAAATCCCCCCTTGTGTAATGTCCAGAAATGGACCTTCAATGTATTATGAATAAACAAATAAAATAAATGAATAAATAAATAATAAATCGCATAACGTTGAATAAGTTCCAGTGAACGACGGGCCAAAGTACAACTGTTGGTTAGGAGTGACGTGCCTTTGGCGCACAGGAAAGTGAACGCCTCTCCAAAGGTTGTCCATACTTTTCTATTTAATGGTACTCGCTGCTCATTATAGTTGTAGGAGGTTATGAACCCGGCAGACGCTCCGCCTCGAGCATAAGCTTTGTGCCTTCGATAACACTAGTCGTATGCGCAGCCTAAGCCGGCTATAGGTAACCCTCGAATGAAGGGTGCATACCCTCGCAGTCGGGGTGCCCCGCGTCTGCCTCGCACGCAAAACAGCGTCTGGTGGTCCTGGGCGGACAAGTCTCATGTCGTAGAAGGTGAGTGGCTCCCGGCGGGCTGCGGCCAGGAACCGGGCATACTCGGCACCCCGCAGGAGGGACAGCGGGTTGCGCCACACCCTGCACTCTCCGGTCGTGGTCGTGGAGGGTGTCGAGGGCGGGCCCCTGCTCTCGGGGGCGGGGCCGTCGGGTTCTTCAGCCCCGCCCCAAGCCACGGCGACAGGTGGTTCAACGACACCTGCTCTATGAAGGATGTCCCATACTTGCGGAAGTACCACCATTCGAAGATCTGCGCACGGAGTTGAAGGAACAAGCAGCTTGAAAATTTGAACTTGTTGCGTCGGATACTACAGTCTGTTGTGGGTTGAGAAAGATGGGACACTTAAGCCCCTCCCACAAAGCTCTCTGCTCGTCATGATTGGCAGCTTCCTCCCCTCCACTCACCTCCTCTCCAGCCATGGACCCTTTCTGAAATTGTGAAATGATGCATAGACTATGCGCAGCCGCCATTAGTTGGTCTCATCGCTTCTGGCGTGAAGCTTGTGATTGGTTCCAAGTTCTGCGCCGAGCACTGATGCAGCACTCATGTGTAATGCATTTCAATCCAAGTACACTCCGAATGCTGATGAAGCGCTCGTGTCCAATGCATGCTCACAGTGCATGACCAACTAATGGCAACCGCACATAACCCACGCATCATTTCGAAAAGGGTCTATTGGTCCTCTAAAGTGGCGAGAGTGGAGGGCTTGGTGGGAGGAGCTTGTGCTGCTTTTCTTAATCTGCAACAGACTATAGGAACTGCTCCCAGGAGAGCAGAGAAAATAGTAAATTAGGACCCCCGTTAAGCTGACAGGCAAGGCATGAACAGGGAGATGTTGGCTTTTCAGCCCCAATGTCCCTCACATCGCCAAACGCAAAAAGGACCCAAGATACAAGACAGAAGATTCCTCTGCGTGAAAACTATTTTTCCGAGCTGCCGAAATGCACAACTTACCAATATGAGCCCCGAGATGAGAGACGAAGTCCCCGTCAGCGCCACGTAAAACTTGGGTGTGAGAGTGTTGAGGAAAACCGAGGCTGAAAGCGTGACGGGAGTTAGATCACATAAACAAGTGCGGATAGAAGCAAAAGGACTGGAAAGCAAAGAACTTGGAAAGTGCTTTGTGTGCATGTGTTTACAATCCTTTCGGTGTTTGTGGTGTCCCAAAGGCACACGTACGGAGATCACATATAAGGGATTGTAATATGCAGGCAACCGGTATTTCGTATCTTCGGGTTTCGAGTCTGGTTCACACATATGCCCGAACTAAAGCTCCCTCGATAAAATTCCATGCTTTACATTTCCCACAAGTACCGACAACCATCGTTAGCGCGAACAGGCGTACTTCACGTAGCGAGTGCTCTGCCGCCATTTGTTTCCAAGGGTCGCTCATTTCAGTGCTGTGCCGCATTTGCTTCGAAAGGCCAGATGAGACAAAAGCCTCATGCACTGACGCACCTCACGCTACTTGCAAGACAAACACAAATGCATCAAGGGGCTTTACTTAAGACGAAAAAATACACTGGCGCCATCTAATGGGTAGCTCTGCAACCCTTCCAATTTATCCATCCATTAAGGATGGATGGATGCTAATGGCTGTGCTCTTCTATAACGGGCTTGCGCCACCTAGCCTGGCACAACACTTTTTCACAGGTATAGTGCATAGATTCAATCTCGCAAGTACTGCAAAATCTTCTGTCTAGTTGTATGGAGATTGGACGTGTTCCGGGGACACCTGAAAGATGATGGTAGTGTGTTCGCTCGTCGTAAGAAGTCGCAAGTGATCGTGGCCAGTCGATCGCACCGAAATTCAAATGTGGGAAACACCTTTAGGTATTCATTGTGACGAGTATATAGGGTTAACGATCGATAGATGATGAAATTCAAAGCAGCTTTTGTTCACGTGTTCAGGGCTTTACCCTTGTAAGTATGAGCTCGTTATCTTTTGCAAGACCAGAGAAAAGTAGCATCCATTGGTGTGCATTCAATGAAAACCAACCATTCTAACACCAGAGTCAAATGTGAGTTTGGTGATTATTTCCTTTCCAAACAAGCATTATTGCTCTTGTTTATTACTCGGTCGATGATTTTCTTTTGTGGTGGAATTACTTTGCATTATACAAAATTCTACCTCTTCGACAGTGTTTCCCTCAGTTTACTGTTCTGTTTATATGGCGTTGTAGAGAAAATGAAGTGACATTATGTTAAGTCTAGAGTGCATTTTCATCACTGTTATGCACCTGGGAGGAGCCACGGCAGCTTTCGTTGGGTGGTTCTTCAACCACTCAAGCTGCTTGGACACCTTTTCCTCCACTTACACCCTTATCTGCTGAAGACAGGCGCTATTTATTACTATTATTATATTTCGCGTACCCGACAGTTAGTACGGCACTCAGTGCCGCTACACGTCAAGGCAGGATGACGTTTCAGAATACAGAGAAAAACTCCGATCGAAAAATCGAATCGCAAGTGGCGCAAGCGGTACTGTCAACAACAACGAAACTCAGAGTATCGCGGGCTCAAATCAGCCGGTCTTGGGAAGCAAACACAACCGCAATGCGGACGACAACACGTTCGTCTCTTTGGAAATGTATAACCGTGCGTTGATTCCAGCGCTCAGGTCTCAACGTAAGAAACACAGTCAAACTCCACCCATCATGGGTTTGCCGCACTGCGAAAAATGCTCCCCGAGCAGCACGGACGATGGTCCACAAGGTTGTGCTTGAACGCGTCAACGCTTTCTCGAGCACATCGTTAGTTGAAGCGAAAGCATCGCTTGGCGTGCGTGAACAAGCCGAGGTGGCACATTCGCGCAAGTTGACGCAGTTGACGTCGGTATCGGAAGAGCTGAGGATGCTGAGAGTTTCTCTCAGCAAAGCGTGAGATGCTGCTCGTCTTTCCCAAATCCAAGGGAGCTTGGGGAGAGGGAAAGTTTTTCAGCAGCATGTGAAGGCGTGAAAGGGTGAAAGAGGAGCGTGACGTCACTGACAACATTTGGTCTTTAACTCTAGATGAACTCCACGCAATGCTAGAGTGACTGGAGTTCTTCAACGTAGGCGCTTTGCTTACATTAGGAACATTTGCTCCTAATAAAAGGATTGCAATACGCATAATTTTTATATTATGTGTAGTGTATATGTGCAACATTATGTATTATCATCATCAAAACGTTTTTGTTTCGCCTACTAGCGCTTCCTAGCGCCCATTGGCGTTACTGCAGCCAGTCGCAGCCGCCACCGCCGCCAGCTCTCTTTGTTGTTTTGATGGTTTTGCATTTTATTTGTGCCCGTCGTCTCGGTAACTCGTGTTGCTCTCGTAACTTCCCTATCGTTGTTGTCTGCTATTTGTCAGATTACTTATTATTTTTTCCATCGGGAACGCCCAGTGATTGTTATGGCCGCTGTCACAGGTGGTTAAAGGCTGGGGTCAGGCCGCTACGATGAGAGCTGCCCGCTATGGCGATGTTTGAAGAGAGACGGTCCAACAAAATCGGCTTGGACGACACGCACCCCCTGTCCTGTGTGATCGAATCCTTTGAGAATGTCCAAGGCCACACAGTAAGGACAACCGACCCTTTCCGTTTCTTTGTTTTCGTTTTTGTGGAGGAGCACATTTTCCGATGTTTCGTTCCGCGGACCGAAATCTGCCGATCCGCCTCTGCGATCGGTTTTCCGTCTTACCACCCACCCGTTGCTTGCCACCTTTTCTTATAAACCAAACAAAAAAGAAAAAAAAGTTGAGCCTAAAAGGATTTTTGCCGGTTTTGCCTTGACATCCTAGAAACGCAACGAATTCGCATAGTTCATGCGATAGCCGGCGTTTCGCTGCGGCGACGCAACGGAAATTCTCCTGTCAGTCAAATCGAAACGAACAAAAACAAGAGCTGTAAAACCCGTTAAACCTTCATTTGACGACGCACTTGTGAAAAGTGTAGTTTGCGCAACAATAGTTCGGCTTCTGACAATGGTCCGCAAGGACGTTAAGGTCACACTTTCTGCGAAATACGCCTCCCACTTTCTCTTGCTGATACCACGCACGCTGGCGGAAGCTTTGCTTTTGCCGTTTTTTCGTGCCGCCTTCTTTTTCCCGCTGTTGCTGCTCTTGAAATCGCTTAGTTTACGATAACCGAGTCCAGAGTGTATGCACCTGGCATGCAAAAGCAACAGCCTTCCTAAGTCGCATGTAGGAAGCTAACAGTCATGCAGGAACGACATGGTATCTCGTCAATCCTTCGCATTAATTCCCATGTAAATATTTGCCTTGGAAGCTTGTCAGAGAAGTAATTGCTTTTTGCCAGAGTGACTAAAGTGTCTGTCTTACTTTCTCATATTCAGGCAAGTACACTGACATACAAGAAATTAGAAGGTAGCAAGACACTCTAGATTATGCAAGAGTAGCAGCTGAACTTCCACTAAATGTTCACAAATCCTACTTCAGGTGTCAATTTTGGTGTTTTATGGCCTTCTGTAATGCTTTCTTGTCTCAAGAGAAGGTAAAAAATAAATACTTAAAGGGGCGGTGCCACGATTTTCAGACTTTGGTCAATTCCCTGCTGGAAATTAATATGTGTCACTTATGGAACGAAGAACAGAAAAACATATTTTCTTGCGCATGCTAGTTCTTATTTTTAAAAATGAAACAAATCAAAGTTTAAAGCGCCTCTCAACTCGCAATGTCTTCGTTTGACATCTCTGGGGACCACCTGGGGGCTATGTTGACGATTTGGACTCCCAGAGACTAGAGAGAGTGACATCAACAACGCCTTTGGATGTTGATGTGGAGTCGCTGTGATGGTGAGTTTCCCGTCGTGCTGTTCTAAGAGTTCATTCACACCTACGCCACTTCCTTCTTCCTAGTCCCTGGGGCCACTCTCCCTGTTAGATCTTTTCAGAGCGATTAGCTTCAGTCGAAGATGTCGCTGCAAGCGATTCGACACAAAAGACAGTTTGCCACGGGGCTGACGGCGAGTGTAGTAGCGGGGGGGGCAGGTTTTGTTAACTTCCGTGTGTCCCCCAGAGACGTGTCACCGTAGTTCCCGTAACCGTCACACGCTGCTGCAGATCGACAAATAATTCTATTTTCTTTCCTATTACAGCAGATTAACAGTTTTTCGGGGCAAGGTGACACATCTTTTTGTCATTTGTGCTTAGATAAACAATATAAAAATTACAAACTGCAAATTCTTTCAACATTAAAATCATTGCACTACCCCTTTAACTAAGACTGATGAAGCAAGCTACTTGTAACTTATCTGTCATCTGCTCAGAAGTCAAGAAGAGCATTAAACCGAAGTAAAGTATGTACCACGCTCCATTTATTAATATATTTGTAGCACCCGGATGACTTCTGAAAACCGTCGGACAAAGGAGAGAAACGCAATACTGCAGAACGTTGCATATGAAGCAGTAGCAAAAAAACTGACTACACCAATGCCTGTCATGAATGAACCGGTTGAACAGACAAATTGTACATTTCAAATGCTTATACAGTGAGAGGTTGATCTGCCCACAGGATTTGGCACCACTGATTCGACACGCTAAAAGGTGTGTTCTGGAATTGGTGCGGTATAACTGTAAGCAGGGTCTTCAACGTGACCGTGGGCTTTCAAACAGTCGATACTTAACCACAAGCTAGTCGGTAGAAGACGCATAGTTAAGAAATGCCGAAACTAAAATACAAATATTTTTTAGGTGCGTTAGATAGTTTATGACATGTATGTCGCAAGAAGCTATCCTGAGAAACTAAAACTTTTAACGCAATACTTTGGTTGCAAAGACTCATTTTAAACATATTGATGAGCTTCTATTTGGTGCTTTTATTTCGGGACGACGTGCCAAAATAGGCGCACATTCCGAAATCGCTCCAAATGAGTTTCACGACATAAAATGTTGCTCTAAAAAGATTTTTTTATTTTGTGACATATTTCTGCTATCAAACACACACACATAAAAAAAAGAAAGATCAAGTTCAAGTGTCTTTAGGAGCAGTCTAAAACATGTTTCACATACCAAAATATCTGAATCGCTTCTAACTCAAAATGTGTTTCATAATGTAAATACTACGCTAAAATTATTTATTATTTGGGGGGGGGGGGGGGAAGGGATGTTTATTTAATGACATACATGTCCCATCCAAACACTTAACAAAAAAGGTAGTTCAGTGTCCCCTTGAATCGAAACAAGACACTGTCGGAAACATTGGCGCGTTGTTGGTGTGCAGTGCTACACGCTGCAGCGTCCAGCGGGGTCTGTTGGCAGAGGCGGCGTGGACGGTGCAGAGGCGCTACAGCGACTTCGATGCCCTGCACGGCCAGCTCCTCATCTCGGGGCTGGAGCTGCCCCTGCCACCCAAGAAGCTCTTCAACAAGCTGAGCCGCGAGTTCATTGCCGAGAGGCAGCAGAAGCTGCAGGTCTGTGGCATGCTTTGTTTTCTGTCACATTCAAACAAAACGCAAGAACCTTGATCCTATGTATAGGGTGCCTTCAGTGGATCTTAGTGCTGTGAAACAAGCCGGAAAAATTGGTGCCTGTACATAGGAAGCTGAAACTTCGATCGAATATGCATTGATATGGTACGCTTTTACATGGTGAAATTTCAAGGCATAGCAGATGTGTCTGCAGACGATTGAGTTAGCACTGGGTGTAACTTGTGGCACCATCTCTCGATGAGTGCAGCGAGCAGACGACACACTTTTAGGTGAGGGGTGCGTCGTCATGCTATTGGAGATTTCCCATAAAATGTGTAAGGTGCACTAGAGCCTTTATGTCTCGCCAAAACCAAGCTATGTTTGCTTTGACAGTGTTGCGCAAATTTTATGAGGTGATTTAATGGCCCTTGGTTCCACCTCCACAGCCTTATTACTGAGGTCCATCGATTTTGCCCACGTCAGTCACAAGAGAACGAAAGCCTCATTTGAACTAGTCTTTAAGTTCTCCTTGAAGTGTAGCCATAGCCAGCACTTCTAAAGTACCCCTCATGTCTTGTATTCAATGTATAAAATACTTCTCCTGCAGGAATACCTGGACCAGGTGCTGGCAGTTCCCCTACTTGCCCAATGCCTGGCCGTCAAGCGTTTCCTCGATCCCACAAACTACAACCAAAACTTTTGTGGTGAGAACAGACCTCCTTAATGCTTTAGTGGTTTAATTAATTTTTAACTGGCTTAGGATTTATGATAATTGAACTATTCATGGCCATCGCATATTTCCAAATCAAATCAACCTTGCAGCCTTGTGGAGGGTGTCAAACTTTGGCAAACTGCAGGATGCAAAAGTCGTGCCACTGCACTATATTTCAGCAGTGCAGTCCTCATTTATGGTTTGAAGCATTACCAGTCATTTTGTCTTCTGTGTGAAATATGACTTCTTTAGAAAGCTTTAATTGGTAGTCCGCATGAGAGTGCATTGTTTACGGTCATTCATCAATATTGAATTTTTGTCTAGCAATTTTGTAATATCATTCTGTTGTTTTCTTCCATTAATCGCTTATAAGATTCAATTCTGATTGAACACATTAACATTTCTTTTATTACGGTTCGTTAGGCCTGCTTCAGACGGGGTAACTTTCCCAGCAATTTCGGTGTTGCTGGCGAGTCGTTCCCTAGCTTTCCCTAGTGCGACACAAATTGCTAAGATCAGTGTCCGGCTTGAAACGGACGAGCAACTCAGACAACTCGGAGACGTTTGAAGTGGCAGCAGCTAATTTGGGATGCAACGTTTTCATGTGACACCTCGTGCCGGTGATGATGACAACTAAAGACTTGGTTCAGGTTTGAAATGTATCGTGTTTGAAGATAAACCGTTTCAGAAAGATGATTTAGTATTCTCAACGACATTTAAAGGTATGAAAACACGTTTATAGTGCTAACTGTGTGTCTAAATAGTGCAAGAAAAATAAAATTTGATGATGATGATTGCAAATTACAGCAATTGGTTGCTTCATGTGAATGCAGGCGGCCCGTGCTGCCGGTGTTGCGACGTCAAGTTGCTGGGAGAAATTGCCCCATCCGAAGCGGGCCTTAGAAACAGAATTATTTTTTGTGGGTTTGTTCATACTCGTGACCCACCATGCAGACGTGTGTTGTGCCAGCGCAAACTGACGTGCGTGGACCCCTGTCATTGTTTTTGTTAGAGGCGGCCCTGCAGCATGTGTCGATGCTGTTTCGGTCTGAGGATCACTGGGAGGTTGTGGAACCCCTGCCTGACATGGGTGAGTGAGGCATTGCAGTGGTCATACATAGCTTCCAATTGCATTGTGTTGTACCACCACAGAAGCTGCGCAAAATTATAAATATAGCAAGAAAATAAAAAAGGCTCCCGATGTTTCCAGGTCTTTGAACAAGCTCTCTAGCAGGTCTTCCCGCCAAAGCCTCTCAATAAACTTTGAAGTAACGTCACTTTGGCTCTATTGTTCTGTGGGGGCAGTGTTGCCAGATTTCACCACCTGCAGGTGTGCGTAACGCGGAAAAAGTGCAAGAAGTGCCCTCAGTTTTTCTACTTATCGAAAATGAACCGTGGCAGAGTGACACGATTGCCAGCCTCCCGACATGGAATCCATAACTAAAAAGTTACGTTTTGGAAAGAGTGCTTGTATTCTGGGCATAGCCTTGAGGTGGCTCTACTCTGCGTAGTGGAAGAAAGAAAGACCTAGGGAGACCTCGACGTGATGTGCTCTGTTTGAGATTTTTTTTCAGTGCTGGTAAGGTATGCAAATAAGTGTAATTTGAACTAAATATATATATTGTTACTCCTGGATTTTGCACGTGGGGAAAGTAAAAGAAAAGTGCATGAGATGAAAAGCATATCAAATAAACTACAGGACATTTCCAAAAAAATAAAAGCCTTGTTTTTGTTAATTGTAGAAATGAGCTAAGCACTGCAGAGGGCCTGGGTAGGCTCTTCCCAGGCGTAACGCTGGCTGTCGAAATAAGATGTCAAAGTTATTCGACCATGAGGTCGGAAGAAACTTTCAATATAAGAAGACATCAAACAGCAGAGCCTGCATATAACATGGTGACGAGCAGCATCCGCTGTAGGAAACTGACTCTAGCAATCAAAAAATGTTGATGCATAATTTTTGTAGGCGTTCTCTAGACATTCATGGTTTGAACATCTATGGAGACGAATGTCACATAACAAAGTGGAGTTGCTAGGACTGCAAAGCTACAGTTCTGACGATGTTTCCTCAATGTGTCCAGGCTGGCGCGTCCGTAAGCAGTACTTCCTGGTGCGACGCAAGGACGAGCCCAAGGAGAAGCCCCGTCTGCTTTCCTGGGTGAGCTCTTCTCTTTGCTTGAACATCATGCGGTTCTGCCGAAGCGGTGCCCGAGTATGAGTTTTCACTAGAGGCAGAGCTACAGTAAAGACTGAACCGCATCTAAGCGATCTAGCGAGCAACGGAGACAGCGACGAGAGTCAGCGACAAGCGACGAAGATTTCTCACTGTCGCTCGTCTCGTTGCTCGGTTTTTGGATTTCTAAAAAACTTTGCTCATCACCTTGTCGCTTGGTCCCGTCACTTTCACGCGGTTTCCCTTGTGGTGCGACTGACCAAGCGAGAACGCAGCTGGTCCCCGTCACTTGTCTCGTCACTCGCCAGATCGCTCACATGCGGTTTGTACTTAATACACTTCTTGTCCTGTTAAACCTGTTAATGATTTAAAATATTATTTGTTGTGCCCTAGCAGCAGTCTCTACAGTTCTAGAATTTCATTTTTGTCATTAATATGCAGCATTGCTGACCTCTTCGTAGCCTGTTCTCTGTGGGCTACGGTGCTTTTTTGCTGTATATACCACAGGGACGTCTTGGCAGAAAAAGCTACCATAGTTGCTTATATCATCTTACTTTGTTGTGGATATTAGGCAGTTTCTACCAAGATTGGCAGGCATTCTTGACAAGGAATTTGTTATTACTAGATTGAGCTGGTAAAAGTGTTCCCACACCACGGACCAGATTGCCATTGTGGTCTGCTGACAGCGCATCGTGCGACCCCACTTCACCAGTTTGTGAGGTCTGCCGCCGGTTCGCAGTCAGGGCTGTTGAGAAGTGTCAATCGCCTTCAGGGAGATGCTACAAACTTTTTCGAACCTAAGTTTTGAAGATCGAACTGTGGAGTTAGAAGGTTTGAAGACGTTTCGAAATGTCAGAGTTAATACATAAAAACTTCGACGATTTTCAAACTTTTTTGCCGTTAAGAAATTATATTGCTTTCAAGCTTTCGCATTTTACGCGCTATGGAATTCGACGATTTCTTTACTTTTGAAGTTATACTCTAAGAAATTTGATGATTCTCAAACTTTCGAGTTTGCTAAGTTAACAAGTTTGACAAACTTGAACTTCTGAACAAAAGTTCAGACCAAGTTCATCCCCGTAGGTTCGAGGAAACATGTATAAATAACACAAGATGTTAATCTGTGAAATGGAGCGAAAATGGCACTGGAGTTTTATTTAGCTGATCATGCCACAAACAACTCGCTTTTAAAGCGCTGAATGATCCCTTTAAGGTGGATTCGGCCTCGTACCTCGCACCTTTTTCTTTTGTCTTCCGCACAGAGCCGATCCTTGTGCACAACTCCGTAGGTTATCTCAAGGTAACCTGCGAGCCAACAGATCCCTGATCTGCTGGCTTGAAATTCAACCGAGGTGCTTTGCTGGTGGCGTCCTTCATATTTGTTTTTGATTGAAAGTCCCCCGATTTCCTCGAGTGCAACTGGTCAGTTGCACTCGGTGCTTGTTCAATATCATTAGTAACCGCCTGGTTACTAATGAAGGAGAAGAGTTCCAGGCAGCGCAGTGATGTGATTGCTGCGCCAATTGCGCCAAACTGCGCCAAGGGGCTAACCCTGCTACATCCTGCTACATTTCACCAAAATATAGGTAATCTGCGCCAAGCCTGCGCCAAAGGACCAATTTAGGTCGTCTTTCAAAACGGAAACTAAACTGAGTACTGTAATTGAGCAGGCGTGTGTTATGTGGCGCAAGCGGCCGCCTAACACAAAGTACCGTGCATCAATTGTCCACCCGGTCTTGCATGGTTTTCCCGGCGTCACGCGTTTCGCGCTCTCGTCTCGTCTCTCGTCTCTTTTTTTATATTTTCAGCGGTAGACGCTGGATGTCTGCAGACGCTCCGACTCTAGCGTGCCGGGTACCAGCCATGCCGTCATGCTGTAAAACGAAACCACGTTTTCGCGCGGCAGGAGTTACTTTGTGAGCTGAAGCAACGGCCGTGGGAAAACAATATTTGGTCACTGCCTTTCAGTCACTGTGGTCGCGCGACGTCGAATGTTGCCGTCCCCACATCACTGCAGATATGGTACTTTCTAAAATTAAACTAAGTACCGCCGCATGTTCATCAACATTCCTGTTCTTGTTTAAATCATACGTTACTACAAAAATCCATCTTTAATTCAAAGACAGCTCTGTCAAAGTATTGATTATCTAGATTCTTCTCGGTGGACCTTCTTTCGAGAGGGACCTCGGTACGTGAAATGTCTGCCGTGAATGAAAGTTGGTGAAGAGAAGTGAGCTAAACCAAAGAAGGCAATGTCTGCGCTGAACCCGCACAGCGTGCTTGTTTGTCTCGAGTTCAGTTGTTGAACAAAGCGCTCCAAGAACGTTTTGAGGCTGGCTCGCATTGTCTTGCATCGATGCACTCAGGTTCTTTATTTTTTGTGTGTTTAGCTTGTACCTTGTTTGCCGGCCTGGCAAGCACGCGCCACTGGACTGTTTTTCTCGCAGGGTCGAGAGTTACATTTTGTGTACAATTTTGGGGGTAACTTAGCGACGGAGCTGAGGGGCATGGTTTCTGGTTTCAATCGGACAGCCGTTGTCTGCGCTCGCGCGACGAAGCATGCCCAACAGCAAGCCTGCCGAAGTTGGCCTCACCTGCATGCGAACATGATTGCGTGACTGAGGCACCAGCCGGGACGCCTGCAATTGATTGTTTTATGTTTGCTTAACTCTGACGAAAAGCTGGCACGTCGGGAACCAGTAAAACAGTGGCAAGTGGTTTTTTCGAAATTCTTGGCAATGCCTACAGCACTGCACACTTGCGGGATGTCTGAGCAGTAAAAACAGAAGCAGCAAGTTCCGTCACAACACGTCACATCAGAACACAACACAACACAAAGTGCCCTTCGTTTGTACAGCACTTAAAATTAATATGTTTATTCTCCTAACAATATCTGCTCCAAAATCCAGTTTTGCTGCTCCGAAACACTGTCTTGGCTGCTCCAAAAGCCGCTTTTGCTGCTCCAAAACACTGTTTTGCTTGCTCCAAAGGCCACATTTGCTGCTCCAAAACAATGTTTTGGTTGCTCCGAAAACGTGCGCCAAAGCGCGTAGGCCAATCACATCACTGCAGCGGCAATATGGTAAACTCGTTAACCGGTCGTGACCTGATCAGCTGTAGTTTGGGGGGGGGGAGGGGGAGGGAGTAAGTTTTGAATGTGAACCTTGGCAAGGTTAGAATTTTCTAAAACTTTTGAACTTGAACTTCAGGAGGTTCACGGCATCCTTACTCGCCTTTTCTTTGATAAATTTTGGCAGCG